>JADRCD010105713.1:0-20189 GCA_019843815.1 Montemys delectorum | reverse complement strand
AAAAGCTAAGTAGTTTATTTTAAATCTTACAGGGTCATAAGGAGTTAAGTAGTCCAAGAAAATTATCAGCTGAGGTGGTGAGAGAATTGGTTTTGGTAAAGAAGAAATTACAGGATGAACCTTTAGACTGCTTGGATCCAAAGCTGGATTGTACTTTAGCCATTCTGCCCTCTACTTGGTCTCCCGTGGAAATTCTTGTGCAAAGAGAAAGTAATATCTTTGGTATTACTATGGGTAATATCTATGGGTATGTCTAGCTCATAAGCATAGTAGAAAAGTAAAGACTATGTAGAAAAGTTTTCTGAGTTGATTAAATTAGCAAGAATAGACTCAGAAGAAATTGTGATACCTTTAATTAATGTTCAAATTGCATCATTATGGGCAGAAGGTGAAGACTGACAATGTGTTTGGAGTGACTTTTTGGGAGAGATTAAAAGCAAATACCCTAAAATTATGAAGAGTCTTCAATTTATAAAAAGAACTAATTGGGTTCTCCCTTGTATAGTAAAGGGGACACCAATTACTGGGCCCCTACATTCTATACTGATGCAAATAAAACAGGAAAGCAGTTATAACTTTTGACTTATCAGGAACAGTAAGTAAAGTGGCTCAGAGCTCTTATGGTTCCATTCAAAGATCAGAGCTGTACACTATTCTTATGTTATTATTACATTTTCCTGAATCTCTTAATATAATTATTGACTATCAAAATGCAGAAAGTTATTTTGCATATTGAAACAACTACACTTATTCCAGATGATTCAGAACAAACTTCACTATATGTTCAACCACAATAAGTAATTAGAAACAGAAGTCATTCATTCTATATAAGACATAAAATCTCACATGGGCCTACCAGGCCCTCTAGTACAAGGTAATGATTAAACTGATCACCTATTTATAGGAAATATGCTTGAAGTCTCAGAATTTCATAAGAAACACCATGTTAACAGCAAATATTTAAAGAAAGATTTCTCTATCACTTTGCAACAAGCCAAGGAAATTATAAGGACATGTCCTACTTGTGCTTTGTATAACCAAACTCCATTGCCTGCAGGAAGCAACCTAAAAGGTATACAAAGAAATGAAATTTAGCAAATGTGGATGTGTTTCATTTTGCAGAGTTTGAAAAATTAAAGTATGTGCATTATACCATAGATACATATTCAGGATTTCAATGGCAACTACTTTAACTTCTGAAAAGTCTGAATCTCTAACTACACATTTATTAGAAGTTATATATGTTATGGGGATATATGTATGAATTTAGACTGACAATGATCCAGCATATGTCTCTAGTAAAATAAAACAATTTTTTACATAGTACAACATAAAGCACATTACAGGTATACTGGTAGCACAATCCTACCAGCAGTGATAGAATAGTCACACTTTAAAAGATATATTTAAGCTGGGCGGTGGTGGCACACGCCTTTAATCCCAGTACTTGGGAGGCAGAGGCAAGGGGATTTCTGAGTTCGAGGCCAACCTGGTCTACAGAGTGAGTTCCAGGACAGCCAGGGCTACACAGAGAAACCCTGTCTCAAACCACCCCCAACCCCCAAAAAAGATATACTTAATAAACCAAAAGGTATAATAAGGACCCCCAGAGATGGATTACATAGTGCTTCATTAACTCGAAATATTTAAAATGCTAGTGAGAAATTAACAACAGCGGCAGAGAGACATTAGATAGTAGAAATAATTGCTGAATTAAACGAATCTGAATATTTTAAAGATATGTTGACCCCAGAATGAAAAGTCAGATACTTGTTACCCTTGGCGTAGATTTTTCAAAGCTTACTCTATCTAGGGTTCTCAAACACTTCATTCAACCTCCCATCTAGATCACAGACCAAATGTGTGGGAAAATGTCGGCCAACAGGACAAGGGGGTGTGGACCTGTTCAGAAATAGTTCTTTGGAGGCAATTCCAAACTTCTTTGTCAGATTATCAGAAGTCTAGTCTAATAGCAAACAGCAAACAGGAATCAGTCACAACTTGATCCAGCAGAATCCACAAGGCTCTGCTCAGTCAGCATGAGTGAGTGGAAGCAGCAAGAATCAGCAGGAATACCCTGAGTTCTTTGGTGCATTTTTCTCTACAAAGTGAAGACCAGAGAAGCATTGCAAGGCATAGCAATGCAAGAGCATCCTCACTGTCTGTGGGTTATATTTATATTCTTTCTAAACATCCTGCTCCCTCTCAAGTGTCTGCGCCAGCAAGACAGCTTCCAGAAAAAAAATCATGTAATACAACTGAATTTTCCAAAGAAACCAGAAATTTCCACCTTTCTGTTTAAATTTTTTTCTAACATTAACAATCTACACACAATAGAAGTATTCATAAGCACCATAAAACTAGAATTTTACATCACATTTTAAATAAGCTGCTTATGTACACTATAATAACAGTCAAACAAAACAACCTTAAACTTTCTATCAATATAGAATAGTTGGAGAATTAATACATAATAATTGTTAAACAATCAATATTCATAATAATTAAACAAAACTACCTTGTATTTCTATCAAGATTCAATAATTAAAGCAAACAAACTTAAATTTCTATCAATACATATTAATCCACGCAAAAGTAATATATTTAAGGCTAATAGATTAAGTTTTTTATGTAAAAAATATTTATTTATTTATCATTATATTATTGCCTTTTTCCCTCTTTTCCTCATTATTAGGTAAGAAAGATAACAGAAAAAGTAGAGAAGAGAAATCCCTGCTTTAAACTTTATTTCGTTTCCTCCCTGATCATAACCGATAACAACCTCCTACCCTAGATGATGACAATCAAAACACATCAAATGACCAAAACCATCCACCCCAATTTAAGGAACTGGGACGGCAGTCTTTTTATAATTGCTTCCTGCTAAACTGGGACAAAGAATTCCTGTTTGGGGCCCAAAGGGAAAAAAAAAAAGGTTAGTCTTTAAAAAGCTAGCTGTAGAGCTGGGGGCGGGGTGGGGTGGGGTGGGGATGCCCCTGGAGCAAGAGGGAGAAGGGAAGGGGGGGGGATATGCTTAGCCCATGGGAAGTGGCACTGCTAGGAGGTGTGGCCTTGTTGGAATAGGTGTGGCCTTGTTGGAGGAAGTGAGTCACTGTTGGGGTGAGCTCAAGATTTGCCTAGTGCCGAAGAGACCCTCCTCCTGGACACCTGGGAAAGAGAGACTCCTGGCTGCCTTAGGATCCAGATGTAGAACTCTCAGCTTCTTCTCCAGCTCCGTGTCTGCCTGCATGCACCCATGGTTCTCAGCAAGACAAAACTGACCAGCCCCAAATAAATGTTTGCTTAAAAAAAAAAAAAAAAGCTAGTTGTAGCATTTGTTGTCCAGTCTCCATGTTGTCCGGTCTGTATTGTCTGTCCACTCTACATGTTGTCCAACCTCAGTGTTGTCTGTCTAGTCTACGTGTTGTCCGCTCTCTGTGTGATTGATCATTCCAGCTAGCCCTTTTGAAGTTTATTTGAATGCATATTTTGGAGAGATCAGTGACTGAGACAGTCTGTGAGAGGGAATCACCCGGGCTATTTGCTTTGTGAAGACATTCATATCTCAGCTGCTAAGAGGTTTTCCCTGGTCACATGTAGTCTTTATTAGTTGTGTTGGTAACAATGTTTTTCCCCCCGTAAATACATAAGCATAACCACATCCCCATCTGAAAACCATTGCCAGTTTCCATTCTAACATCAACACGTCTTTATAGTATATTGGTTGGCCTAGTTCCTCAGTATTTTTTTGGATAACACAGTGTCTCTCAGTTGCTGTTTTTCCTGGTTAAAAAAGCATTATTTAGTATGCCCCTGGAGGTTTTTACTCTTCCTTTTTGTTTAATAAGCATTATTTTGTTTAATAAGGTAGGATTGGTTTTTTTTTTTTTTTTTTATACAATTGCTTACTTGTCCTGTGGGATTGTGTAGTATACCAGTAATATGTTTTATATTATAACATACAAAATTTGCTTCATCTTATTGGATACATATGCAGGGGCATTATTAGTCTTAATTTGTGGACGTTTCCCCATGACTGCCGTTATTTCCACAAGTGTGTAATTGCATAGTCAGACTTTTCAGAACTTAAAGCAGCTGCCCATTGAAACTCTGAGTATGTGTTAATGGTATGGTGTATAAACCTTTGTTTTCCAAATTCTGCAGAAGAAAAAATATCCATCTGCCAGATGTCATTTCTTTTGGTATCCCTAGGGTTACTACCAGCAGGTAACAAAGGTTGGTTGTATAGAGAACACATAGGACGTTTTTAAAAATTATTTCTTTGGCTTGTTGCCAAGTGATAGAAAATTTTCTCTCTAAATCTTTCCCATGGACATGACATTTCTCATGAAATTTTTAGGCTTCTAACACATTTACTATCAGTAATTTATCAAGTTCCTCATTTCCCTGTGCCACTGAACTTGCCAAACCTGTATGGGACTGAATGTGAGTGATGCATAAAATGGATAGTTTCTACTTCTGATGGCATGGTGCAATTACATAAATAACAAAGTTCATTCTGAGTTATCAGGTACAAATTCAGCAGTCTCTGTATGCAAAACAATTCTTTCTGCATATAAAGAACCAGTAATTATGCTAAGAGATTTAGGATAACCTAATGATACGATAAGGATTGCATACAATTCTGACTTTTGAACTGATGTGTGTGGACTTTTGATCACCTTGCTTATTTTGTTGTACTGATTACCTGCCATCCCCATCTTGTTTCCATCAGTGTAAAACATTTGTGCCTCTCGAATTAGTGTTCTCTTTATAATACTGGAAGAATACAATTAGTTCTTTTTAAAAACTGTATACATTTGCTTTTAGGATATTTGTTATTGATTTTATACAAGTATTTACTACAAGCACTTTGCCAATCTTCACTGATCACTCATAATGACATAATTTTTGCATTTGTAAGAGGCACTACAATTTTGGCTGGATCTGTTCCTGACAATCTGCATAGTCCTATTCTAACTTTTGTAATTAATGTAGAAATCTCTTCTATATATGTCTTCGATGTTTTACTTTATGTGCTAAGAAAATCCATTCTATAATACTATCTTCCCTTTGTATAATGAGCCCAGTAGGGGAATGTTAGAACGACCAAATCAAATTTAGGAACAATTAGATCCACATATGCCTCTTGCAGTCTTTGTTCTACAAGAGTTAACTCTCTTTCTGTTTGAGCTGTTAGATATTTTGGACTGTTTAAATTTGAATCTCCTTGTAATATTTGAAACAAATTACTTAACCCATATGTACTTTATATAATTGTAGGCCTCAGCCAGTTAATATCTTCTGTAAAATTTGAAAATCATTAAGAGTTTTTAATTGGTCCCTACAAATATGTATGTTTTGGGGTTGAAATTTTGTTGACTGATTTTGTAACCCAAATAACTAAGTGAATCTCCTCTTTACATTTTTTTTCTGGAGCAATATGCATGGCAGAATGTTTGTGCTTCCTTAAACATTTTCTCTAAAGTATCTTTCTCAGAATCAGCCAACATAATATCATCCATGTAATGATGAATTATAGACTGAGGGAAATTGCCTATGGATTATTTCTAATGGTGATTTACAAAATATTGATATAAAGTTGTACTATTTAATATTCCCTGTGAAAGCACATTCCAGTGGTATGTTTTTATTGGACCACTGTTGATCAGAGTAGATATTAAAAAAGAACATCTTTCCCTATTCTGCTCATACAAGGGTATTGTGAGAAAGCAGTCTTTCAAGTCAATTGTTGTTATAGACCATGATCTCAGTAACAAAGAACGTAAAGGAAGACCAGGTTGTAAAGAAGCCATTGGTTGAATTACTCTACTAACTGCTCTTAAATATGATATCAACTTCAATATTTTTTTTACAACAAACACAGGGGAATTCCATGGACTGGTAGATTCTTCTATATGTTGAGCCTCTAGCTGCTCTTATACCAGTTGTTCAAGTGCTTGAAATTTTTTTTTATTTGTTTGTTTGTTATGGGCCACTGCTCTTGCCATAGAGGTCATTTTGGGGCAAGGCTGTTAGTATGTCAGCAGTAGCCTCTTTTATTAATTTGGAAACTCAATCTCTGTGATGTCCTGTGTTTGGACAATGAGCACAGCTTGTGATTGTTCTCAGTCACCCATAGTAATACATTCCTAAGGAGCATCTAACACATCACTCCTAATTTCCTTATTTGCTCTTCCTAGAATCACAGGAATATTAATTTGAGTATCCAATTGTTGTAAAGGACTACCCCCTCAGAAACTTATGGATATGTCAGCCACATAGAGCCTCATTTTCCCTGTTTGCCCTCCTGGTCCCACACAGTTCATCAATTGGACACTTTGTTTTATTTGTGATAAATTACCAATTCTTATAAACTGTGTGTAAATCTTCTGAAGTTGCCAATCTGGATTCCAAGACTTGGGAAGGTATGCTAACATCAGCTCTTGTATCTACCAAATCTTCTATTTCAAATTGTTCATTTGTACCGTTAATTTGAGTCTCTGATCATTAACTACTGTTTGCCAGAACACACATTTTCCAGTACTCCCAAAAGTCCTATTGTTTGCTGTGGAACCTCCAACAGACAGACTGTTTCCCAATGGCAGGAGGTTTCCTTGTATGTCACTCTTGGCCCTACAATCCTTAGACCAATGTTTGTCCTTTCCACAGTGTCTACAATACCCTGGAGGCCATTGTGGTTTAGAGCGACCAGAACTTTCGTGTTTTCTTCTATGAATGACACATTCTCCAGAGTAAATGTACCTGCTATTTTGAGCTCTGAATCTTCTAGCCTTACAATTTCTTTGGAAATTGCCAAATTCAACACAGTTAAAGCACCAGACATTTTGATTCCTGAGACTTCTAGCAATGACTTGTCCTATGATATTAGCCTGATGCTCCTGAAAGCCAATGCCAATGGTCTCTCTTTCCATTTGCCTCTTAGGGCTCCCCATGCTTTCGGTGGTCGGATTGCTTTCTTATGCTCAATATTTGCATTTTCAAATGCCAAGATCTCTGTCAATAACTGTCCAGTTTCAGGGCCTGATATGGCTCTATTTACAGCTGAACCCTAATCTTTGTAAGAAGTCAGAAAAGGCTTCTTTAGGACCCTGTATTACCTTAGTAAATGAGGTTGGAACCCCCCCTGCCCCGCCCCTGGCCCCTCAATCATATCCCAAACTCTTAAGGCAGCAACGTGACATTGCTTAATTATGACATCATCAGATCAGATTTGTTCTTATAGGTCAGCTTAATACCCTTCACCAAGCAGTTGGTCTTTAATAACATTTATCCTCCTGGCTATACTATGTTATTCTATTTTCATGCTTCATGCCTCCATTACAACAACCATTGTAATTGTTGACAGCTTCTAGAACAGCTGAAACTAATACCTCCCAAACTCGGGGAGTAACTTCATGCTGCATAGCCCAGTTACTTAACATTTCTTTAACAAATGGAGAATGCAAGCCATACAGTACAATAGCCTCTTTAAATGCTTTAGGGCTAGCATTTCTATTGGACAGCATGTCAATTTATTATGAGCATGGTCACCATTGTTAGGAGGCATACGCTGTACAAAGATTGGGAAGGCTCAAGTTGACTGTGTAACCCCAGGAAAATTCTCTGGTGGTGCTCTTGGCTGATCACTAACCTGTTTTCCCTGTACTACCTCCTGCTCTTCCCAGCCCCTTGTGTCACAGAGGTGCTCTGGACACCCGGAAGTGAAAGTGTGTGAAGCAGGGCAGGGCAGTCTAGTTTGTGTGGTAAATTCCTGGTCTCAGACACCAGGCCTCATGACACCCTGTTGTTCTCTCAAAACTGGCTCTTTTTGTTTTCCAAGCATTTCAATCAGTGTCTGTCTGCAAACTCTCTAAGTACATAGCCATCTCTGTAATCATTTCTAACATAAGAGAGCTGAGTGAACCTTTTTAGTCTTAAGCTTTCCCCCCAGTCTTTTTCAAACGAGTATACATGAAGACTAGAAAACCCCCTCCAGGAGCAAGATAGGAGACCACCCCATGGGAGTTGCTGCTATTTCGTTGGACTCTTTAAACATCGCCATCCCCTCAAAGCCTGCATGTTTCTCTACTACGTTACAAGCAAAGTTACCCATCCTGCCTAAGCCATGGTGGATGCCATCTGTAGGCTTAGATTTTCCGAAGCCTACTTTATTTAGGGTTCTCAAACACTTCAACCTCCCTTTCAGCCCACTGACCAAAGGTAGGAGGGAAAGAGGTTAATAGGACAAGGGGGTTGAGGACTTGTTTAGAAGTTCTTTGCAGCAATTCCAATCATCAGAGTGAGGAGTCAGTCGTCCAGTCTGATGGCAAATGCCAAAAGTAAATCAGTAGCAGTGGCTTGATCTAGCGGAAACCATGAGGCCCCACTGTTGGGGTTCAGGAACCCAATTAAATACTGATCTCAGTGCAGCAAGAATAGTTCATTGAACCACACTTTAATACTCGATGTCCAGGACTGCAAAAAGAACTGCAGGAGCCAAATTGCAGAACAGTCTACTGTAAGGTAGGCTTTTTATGGGAAAAAAACAAGTTCAAAAGTTTAAAGAGCAAGGAGGGGAGCAGTTGACTTACCAGGCAAAGTCTCATCAGCTAACCTTTAAGCTGATTGGTCATGAGTGAGGTAAAAGTGGTGGTGAGTGGCTGGTGAATAGGGGAATTTCAGAACATTGGGATAATGGAGCATGAGTATTATAATCATATCTTTTTGGCTTATTAGTAGCATTCTTCATTGTCAGCAAAACAAAACAAAACAAAACACCACACTGAGCTCATGCATAGGTGGAGGAAGCTTGCCCAGTGGTCAGCTCTGACTCAAGATATTTTAGGTATAACAGTTCTTGTTGACTTTTGATTTGATGAGTCCTATGTAAAGCTACATAAAGCCCTCTTATGTGTCTGCTTTGGCAAAACATCCTCTCACAAGACAGCTTCCAGAGAACCATCAGGTGGCACATGGATGGCAAAATGTAACAGACTCAGTAAAAATATTAAATTTTATGTAGTTCATACAGACAAGACAGACAAAATGTCCAAAAATAGTGAAACAGTGGACAAATTGGCATCATGTTTAATTAAAGCTAGAATGTTAAAATTTGCCAGGGAACAAATTCAGCAAGGATGATAGGCTACACATTCAAAAAACTTGCAAGTTTACCCCTAGCACTAAGAAATAAGGGGAGCTATAGAACCAATTAGACCAGGATGACCCTATGAGAATGATTACTATAAGGAATTAGACCAGGATGACCCTATGAGAATGACTACTATAAGGAATTAGACCAGGATGACCCTATGAGAATGATTACTATAGGGAATTAGACCAGGATGACCCTATGAGAATGACTACTATGAGGAATCCATAGTCAGGCAGTGATTCACATCCTTAATCCCATCACTTGGGAGGCAGAGACAGGCAAATAAAATTATAGTGATTTAAATTTAAAAGCCACTTGCAAAAGGCATGCCAAAATTCAAAGTGAATGTCCTTTGTGATCTAAAAATAAATGCACTTAATTTATATATAAAGAGAAAGGGAAATACAGGTATGTTTATCCACACATTCTAGGTATATTTCAGTTTCAAATTTTCAAAAGAATTTTTAAAATTTCAATTGTAAGATAGTATTTTTACTGTTGCCAACAAACATTTAGCTCTAGGAAGGATGTAACCAATACTGAATACATGTCACAAAAAGGAACCCCCTAGAGTTAGGGTTGGGGCAGGGTTTTTGTCTTTCCAGGAGAATAAAAGCATCCAGCTAAAGGATCTGGAGACCTCTGGACAAGTGAATCATTTGAAGAAAAAGAACAGATCACCAAGAGAAAATGTCCCAAGAAAAAGGGCAAATTGGCCAAGTGGTACCGCCCACCTCCAGCTTGCCTCTGTTGCCCTCTACAGACAAAAGTGGCAAATGGTCTTTATGTGGTCCCAATTCAGTTGAAAACTACAGCTGCCCTTGGGGTTGGATCATAGCTCTCTCCTCTAAAGCCACCATGCTTCTTAAAGGAAAAATCCAAAATCTCCATCTCATAGCAAAAGAGCCACCTGGTATGGGGCACAGGAAATTAAGGGATAAGGGGCTATTCTATTGCCACTAATCTCAATCTTTTGGTTTTCATTTGACTATCTTCTTAAGGTATTAATTTATCTTAAAATCTTTCAGATTATTACAAATATATAACCTTTCTGTCATGATACTAGTAGTCATACAGGATACTGACTAATTCTGGAAATAAGCTTCATCTAGCTTGCTGTATGTGTTTTCAGGTTTGAATCTGAAGCAGGTGACCAGGAACAAAGTTTGTGTGCCTTAGATGTACGTAGGAGATTGTGGTCCTCAAGCCTTTCTGGATCTGCTGAATATGGCATTTAGAACGGTTACATTTTCTACTATCTCTAATAACCTTTGAGGTCTCTGAGAAGAGGATGGGGCCCAGCAAGGATGAGTCCACCTGAATTGTGGGAACTCTGACAACTGGACAAAACTGCCTCTTCTCTGCTAGGTCCTGTGAAAATAGTGGAAATCTTTGGTTCACTGCTGTGTTCTACCTAGCCAGGATTGCCACTAAGTTGACGAATGACATTTAAAGTTCAGCTTTGGACTACAAACTGCTCAGGACATTCAAGTAGCAGAGCTCATATGAGACCAACACAAACATTTTATAGAACTTTGAACTCAAAATATTTAATTCTAAGACTGCCAATTACAACCAAGCTTGGCACAAATAGCTTCATTGTTATGAATAGTTTTACTGTGTTAGGGTTCAATTTTTTCCTTTTATTTAGATGAAAAGGGAAAAGTGTTGCAGGATATTTGATTACACTGTGAACCCTGAGATTGTGTTATTTACTGGAAAAACTTGTTTCCAGTTGTGAAGTGGTTCAGCCTGACACATACCTTTGATCCAAGTGCTTTCTGCTTATTATAAACAGGATTAAATAAAGTCAACAACCATAGGTCAAGAGGCAAATCAAGCAACAGGTTGGTAGGAAGTGAATATAGGAAAAGAACCATAGAGAGTCGGAGTAAGTCAGGAGTTACAGAGATGCACAGGAAGTAGAAGGGACGGGCATTCCGTTTGAGAGGTTTTCTGAGATGGCATGAGGAGGAGAGCTTTATTTTGGGACATCAGCTGAGGAGGAAGGTCAGCTGGGTGCTTTTTCAGCTTTTCTGGGGTAGCAGGGTTTCACCCCAGCATCTGGTTCCTGAGTCTTTATTGGTAAAATCAAACAACTGAGATTTTGTTAAAAATAACAAGGTCATTTAGAGGTGAACAGACTTGAGCCAGGTTGGTAGATGGAGACCCTTAGGATGAGATTTATAACTTTGTGGAAAGTGGAGGAGGGCTGGGAGGTGACTGGGCTGGTAAAGTGCTTGGAAAGGTAAGCATGGGGACTGTGCTTATAGTCCAGCACTGAGAAGGCCAAGTCTGGCAGATCCCTGGACTTGCTGTCGGCCTGGCCAGTTCTGGGATTACATGCAGGTACTAACATGCAAAGATTCTGGGGAACAAACTCAGACCCTTGTGCAAATAGTATGGTGCTGGACTACAAGCACACTATCTCCCAGAGAGCCCTGAGGGTTTGGAATATTTTGTAGAGCAGCTGTGTAGCAGGACTGGATGTGGCAGAGCAACTGTAGGACAAGTTGCAGAAGATTCCTAATGTGATGGAGACACTGGCCTGTCCACTCATGGAGTTGCCCTCTTAGTAGGTCAGTGCCATTGACACTTATGTGGAAGATGAAAATACTAGTCTCGTGTTGTATGCACCATTGCCTTCCTAGGTTATCTAAGTTTGATAGTACACCACCCCACCACAGTCACCACAACGAAGAAGGCATGGCAGAAGGCATGGTGTCAGGCAATCAACACATGGCGGTGGGAGCGTGAGGCTGCTTGGTCGCATCTTAGAGGAGCAGGAAGCAAAGAAGTTGCCTAGCCATCTTAATAGACAGCTGTCCCGATGGGTCTCTTGATTTTCCTTTTTGTCCACTTGATATGAGCTAGAGTTGTTTGAGAAGAAGGAACCTCCACAGGGAAAAAAATCCCTCCATTGGGTTGCCTATAGGAAACTCTGTAGAGCATTATGTTGGATAGTGATTATTATGAGAGGGGCCAGCAAGCTGAGGGGACTGCCACCCCTGGGCAAGAGGTTCTAAGCTGGGTAAGAGAGCCACGGGGAGTAAGCCAGTCAGCAGTGTTTTTATATGGCTTCCACTTCAGCTCCTGACTCCAGGGTTGTGGCTTGAGTTCCTACCCCGACTTTCTTGGATGATGGACTGTGATGTGGATACGTTAGCTCAAATAAACTCTTTACTCCTCAAGATGTTCTGGGTTATGGCATTTTATTACAGTAATGGAAACCAACTAAGAGAACAAAAAATAGTTATAAATGTCCTTATTGCTCTACCCTCAATTATTTAAAAAAAAAAAAAGTAGAAGTTAAATTGAGGTTTCCTATCACTGAGTATTTTTAAAAAACGAAGCACCTAGGGACTCACTAAACTCTGGTTCTCTAGGTTCTGTCTCCCAAGCGCTGGAAGTATGTGTGACATGTTTTAAGCAATGCTAGGCATGAAACCGAAGGCTTCAAGGCATGCTAGGCACAGCATGTGCTACATCCTCATCCCTGTTATAGAGTGTGCCCATGGACAAAATGAAAATATACATGGAGTTACAAATAAGAAGACTAATGTAAATGCACTCCCGCAATTTTAAATCCATCTTCTTCCTTTACCTGCATCAGAGGATACAAGAGTCTATTGTGGGCTTCCTAAATAATGGACAATCCAATAGACTTACCAATGACAGCTGTTATCCAGAATTTCTGAAATCCTAGGCAAGGTGGGCTTTGTGTGTAGAACCCTCAGGACACCAGCACTGTTCTTGAGGGTCTCCCAGGTATTGGTTTAAGTTACTCTCATCTTGATGCAAGATGGTAATCAATAACTGTGCACAGTGATATTTTTGGTAGAGGAGTGGACCACGGAGAAGTTACAACACATTCAGCCTGGCTGTAGGGTGGGGCAAGACATGGGAGAGGCTAAACAGACAGATTTGAGACAGATTTAGGCTAGAGAAGGGTTGGGAGAGGAGAGGAAAAAGGAAACACCGGCTGAGTCAGACAGAGGGTTTCCTGGGTGTTAGAATGGAGGGTGGTATGCTCTTTAGTGCACTACATCCGCTCTGCATGCATAAACTATAGACATGGAGAGAAATGAGAACAAAAATTGAAAGGCAGATTAGTATTGTGTTATAAATATACACTCTTTGGCATCTTCATGGAAGACTATAAATTAACATTTATATTGATTTTCAATTATTTTGACTGGTGGGATATGACAGATACTGAAGTTTGGTTTTGTTCAACATTTCTTCTGTGATTCTTTGCTATAGAGTTTTAGAGAGGTTGACAATTTAATTTGTCATCCAGACAATGACAGGAGGCTGAAAGGAAACCCACTAGTGTTTATGCAGGTAGTAATACCATAGCCCAGGACTATACCAGGCAGCTAACACGTGATTTAGTCTACTTTTTATGTATTATTTCATGGGTGTACATGCTCATTTGTCCAAGTGTGTAGAGGCCGGAAATCAGCCTTGAGCGTTGTTCTATACATTTTTTCCACCTTGGTTTTTTGAGACAGGGTGTTTCATTGATCTGGAATCTGCCAAATAAGTAAGGCTGGATGGGTGGTGAGCCCCAGAGGTGCTGCTGTCTCTGGCTCCCAGCAATGACATCAGAGGTTGTATGTGGCTTCTCTCATGGGTGCTGGGGATCAAACACAGGTTTCTTTCTTGTGCAACAATCTGCCTACTGAGCTGTCTTAAAGCCCTGGTTTAGTCTAATAAGTAAAATTCCACTTAGAAATGTGGTCATATATATGAAAAATCAGTTAACAGGACTCCTTACTTTCTTTGCTTGAGGGAAACCAAGTGTCACAGATGCCTTCTGTGACATGGAAGAAGAAATCCCTGAAAGGACTCTGTGTCCTAAATAAATCAATGCTGGAGGAGAAGCATGACTTCTGCCCCCTTCCTCCTGCAGACGGAGAGCCCAGAGACACATCTGTCATTTTCTAGCCATTAGGATGAAAGCCAAATGTCCAAGCTGCTGCGGAGGAAGGCACGGGGATATTGATGACCTCACAGGGATGCTCCACAGGTATAGCCTGCTTACCCCAAGACATTTTGAACTTGAACACAAAAAAATACCCTCTAACTTGAAAGAGATAATTTCCAGCGAACAGGCTATTTGTGAGAGTAGAATGAAATACTGAAGATAAAGTTCTTTGTTCAGAGGTTGACATACAGTCAGTTCTCCAACGCTCATCACCTTGACTGCTATATTAGCTTTTGTTATTTTTTGTTATTTTTAAAAATATTTGTTTTAATTTACTATGTATGTATGTGCATCTATGTACAGGTGCCTGCAGAGGCCAGAAGAGGGTGTCAAATTTCCTGATCTAGAATCATAGGAGGGTGTGAGCCTCCTAATATGAGTGCTAAGAACCAAACGTGGGTCCTCTGGAAGAAGGAGCAAGCACTCTTAATCACTGAGCCATCTCTCCAGACCCATTTATTTGTTTTATGTATGTGTGCATGTATGCATGAATGTACGTATGTATATATTATCCTTAAGTGTCTATGGTGTGTAAACGAAAGGGACAGACACTCTTCATGGTGTACATATGGAGGTCTGTGGACAATTTCAGGAGTTGGTTCTCTCCTTCAGGATCTCTCTAGTTTCGGTATGCTTCAAGCTACCTGGCCAACAAGTTTTTAGGTGATTCTCCTGGCTCCACATTCCATCTCAAGATAGGACTACAGATGTGTCACCACATCTGTTTATGTGGGTTCTAGGAACTGGATTCAGAATGCCTGGCTTATAGGCAACTGTTTTTACCTGTTGAGCCATCTTGGTCTTTGTGTGTGTGTGTGTGTGTGTGTGTGTGTGTGTGTGTGTGTGTGTGTGAGAGAGAGAGAGAGAGAGAGAGAGAGAGAGAGAGAGATGACATGTGAGTGTCTGTAAGTGTGAATGTGCATGTATGTGAATGTGTGTCTGTGTGTAACTGTGAGTTTTTGTGTGAGTGCATGAGTTTGAGTGAGTGAGTGTGAGTATGTGAGTGTGTGTTTGTGTATATGAGTGTGTGCCAAGCTGTTTTGATCTTCTGTGTGTGTGTGTGTGTGTGTGTGTGTGTGTGAGAGAGAGAGAGAGAGAGAGAGAGAGAGAGAGAGAGAGAGTGAAAGAGAGGGGTGGTATAGACTAAGGAGAGATGCAGAATGTCTGTTTGTACAGGCTTCATGAAGTGGCACACTATTTATGGAGGACTGGCAACCAAAACTCAGTTGTTTCATGCTTTGGAGCTGGCTTGCCTCTACCAAAGAGAGGGTGCTCATTGTGGACAAAGGGACCACTAGATGTGGCTGTATTTGCTACAAGGACCTCTGCTGCGTTCATGAGTGTCTGGGAGATGTAGATCTCACATATCCCATGAAACTTCCCATGACTGTGTCCAGGCAATGAGTCACTTGGTTTTCAAGATTGGAAATGTCTAAAAGGAATGTCTTTGGTCTAGGTAATTTTTTTCTCCTTACAAACTAAAAGATAAAAATTTCATATTCAAGTGATCAGAATTCTTACGATTAAATATCATTTAGGGTTTTTTCCCCCATTGTGCTCTGAAAAATGGGATAGGTGTAACTCTTATTGAGGGAAATGGAGAGAGAACAAGGAACCATCCATATGGAGACTTCATTTGGGCCAATTAAAAAGTCCTAGCTTACAGGTTTTCTGTGAAGGAGTAAGAGGAGGAGAAGGAGGAGGAGAAAGAGGAGGAGGAGGAGAAAGAGGAGGAGGAGGACGAGGAGGAGGAGGAGGAGAAAGAGGAGGAGGAGGAGAAAGAGGAGGAGGAGGAGGACGAGGAGGAGGAGGAGGACGAGGAGGAGGAGGAGGAGGAGAAAGAGGAGGAGGAGGAGGAGGAGAACAAGGAAGAGGAGGAGGAGGAGGAGAAGAAAGATGAAGAGGTGATGGTGGTGGTGGTGGTCTTGTGTGTCATGTCAGCCAGGTGCATTGTAGAGGAACAAGAGCAAAGAGAGGGGAAGGAAGAAGGAAAGAAGGCAGAGAAAGTATGAGGCTGGCATCTCTCTGGACCCTACATGACTCCCCAGCACTGGGTCACCTAGAGGCTCACGGCCTGGCTTCCTGTTCTCTCTTACTGGCCAGCCATGACCTGTCAATGGAGTGCCTCCAATTAGATTTGGAAGGAGTCATCTCCAGGTGGGGTCCTTTATCCTTTGGTCCATTCTCCAGAGAAGGAGACCACTATGATCCAGAAATAGACATTTTTCCCAGTCACTGGAGATAGGTGCCAGCCTAATAAAGGAGATGTAGGGCCAGGGGAATGAAGGAGGTGGTAAAGCATAAGCTTGGGGGTCTGAGTTCATCCACTAGAACTTACATTAAACACAAAACTTGGTACGGTGGCACAGGCTTGGAATCCCAGAACTAGAGGGTGAACGAATGCTTAGGGCTCACTTGGCAGCCAGCCCAGCCCCATTAGTGACTTTTCTGTTACATGATCAAATACCATAGGCTTAGGCCACTTCTAGAAGGAAAAGTCAATGTGGTTCTAGAGAGATAATAGTCCATCATTGAGGTGCAGCATGGCAGAAGGTATGATATCAGAAACAGGAGGCTAAGAGCTCATAGCTCAGCCACAGACCTGAAGCAGAGAGAGCAACTGGAAAGGGCACGAGTCTTCAAACTCTGAAAGCCAACTCCCCAGTGGCATACTTCCTCCAACAAGGTCATGATTCTTATCTTCTCCAAACAGCACCACCAACTAGGGACTGAGCGTTCAAATACATGAGCATATGGGAGCCATTCTTATTTAAACCAGCACACCTCCAGAGACAATGCCTCTTGTTCTTCAGGCTGGGTTGGTGGATGGATGCTCCCTGAGAGGAAAGTTTCTGAGCTTCCAGCCTTGCCTTAGGTTGTGTTGTAATTGTCACTTGGATATATAATAATGTATGTTCTAAAATATGTTATATGTTATGTGATATATAATAAAGATAGAATATGTAAGATAGATATAAGGTATGATATATGATATAATATATGACCCATTATGTTCTTCATTAAAATACATGAAATGCAAACAAGTTACAAATTAAAATTGTAGAGGCTTGAGACCATAAATGATCAAATTGATGCCCTCAATCCAACAGAGAGAATAGAGACTGGCCTGGCTATTCTTCTGAGCTAGATTGCTGATCTCAAAGCTAATAGGTGGCCATGGAATCAGGCAGATGGCCACACATGTCCCATGGGGCCTGTGCTACATGATGTCACAGGAAAGGTCAACTTCTCACCATTCTTTTGTAACAAGATTTAGGTAATCCTGATTTGTATAGATCATGAGACTTTTCTGATGTTTTGTGCTGCTCACATTCTCCACTCAGCCGGGTAGGCATCTGGCCATGGTTCACTAACCCTAGTCTGCGGGGGTGGGAGGGAGCAGTCTGGGGTCCCTGGGCTTCATGGAGACCAAGGATGACAGGTTCTAGCTCTTGGGCATCACAGGATGTTGCCGTATACCCCAGAAGAGCTGAGAATGATGGGAGCTTCGGGTGGCAGTGGCCCTGGGCTGAAAGGAAAAAGAGGGGTGGGAGGAGGCGCTGGGTGGTTCTCACGTGGGGCAAGAGTCCTTGGTCCAGTCTAGTGGCTGGAAACGCTGGGAGGCTTTCCTACAGGAGATTAAACGCAGCTCTTTAGGGGAAGGACTAAGCCATTGTTCCAGCACGGCAAGTCTAGACGAAAGGAGACAGTCCATAGTTTTTGGGTTTTATTGTAGAAAACAGAGATAGAGAGAGAGAAGATAGAAAAGTAGAGACCAGCTATGGCCACATGGAGAGAGGGGGAGGAGAAGGGGAGGAGAGGGAGCAAGAGGTGAGAGTAAGAGCTTGAGAGAGAGGAGGGGTCAAGCAGCTCCTTTTTCAGTGGGCTAGGTTACCTTGCTGTTCCCAGGCAACTGTGGGCCCGGCATACCTGGCTGTAGTTAGATGACTGTGGAGGTGGAGCACAGCCAGAACACCAGGAGCTTAGGGCATTGTCTTGGTGATAGATAGCCATAGGATAATGGAATGAGGGTTGGTGGTGTCAGGCTTGTATGTTTGGGGGCGTAACTCACTGTTCCATCCTTTGTAGAATTTTCTACTGGGTCTCCTCGCTCAACCAGAACACAGACTGCTTTTCATGGTCCAACATAGGGACAAGTCCCATCTTTTTCATAAGGATATCTGTATTCAGTAACAGCAGCCAGCAAAACCAGCAGAACAGTCAAGGCAACACTAGGAACCACCAGCACCAGCAGGGAGCAGCAGGGAGCAGCAGGGAGCAGCAGGGAGCAGCAGGGAGCAGCAGTGGGGAGCAGGGACCAGCAGGGACCAGCAGTGGGAGCAGGAACCAGCAGGGACTAGCAGGGGGAGCAGCAGGGACCAGCAGGGAGCAGCAGGGACCAGCAGTGGGAGCAGGAGCCACCAGGGATCACCAGGGATCAGCAGGGATCAGCAGGAACCAGCAGGGGGAGCAGGGACCAGCAGAAGCCACCAGGGATCAGCAGGGACCAGCAGGGACCAGCAGGAACCAGCAGGGGGAAGAGTAGCATCAGCCTCTCTCAGTTAGGGCTCTGGCCTTTTCACACCTTCTCAAGAGTCCCGAGAATTCCAAACATAAACTATCTTCAGCTGGAAGAATCACACCCCTGCCAGAGCATGAGACAAATCACAGTTACTCTCTGTGGGCAATCTGAAGCAGCCCCATATCCCACACCTGGGATGAAAACAAAAACACATTCCCGTAACCTAACAGGTTTGTTAAAGAAACCAACATTCTCAGTACAATGAGCCAAAGCACAGCAGGCAGCCTGCAGCCAGCCTCAGAGAAGCAATCATCCATAACACATGTCCCTAACTATAAACAGGAACACATGGCAACTGAACATGTGTCTGAAGAACTTGGACCTCGGAGGCTAGGTCTGCAAAACACTTTAACAGAAAGCGTTGGAACATTTGCATGAAACAGACTCTGTGTCTATATGAGGAAGCTTGGTATAGCTCCTTTCCATTCCAACTCTTGATGATGGGAACAAGGGACAGCCTGAGGAATGGTCTGCCAACCAGAGGATGACCCATGAGTGGCTTGGGAAACTGTGGCTGGGCTCCTTCTTTCTCATAACATATTTTATCCATTTATTTACTTTGGTGCTAGGAGATCCAGCTGGAGCTCTAGTCTAGCCATGCCTTCTACTCCTACAGTACTTGCCTAGACCTTTCTTGATTTAATTTACCAACAGTATCCCTGATGACCTGGAAGTTCTGCATACAAAGGTTGCCCCTTAGGTCCTGTAAGATCATCTGCTTTTGTCATTGACAGAACACATAGGGACACCAGTTCAGAGCCTTGGGCTTTTGCTTAGGAGAACCTGGCAAGTATGATAAGATATCGGAGTCTGACGACCTGGAGTGACCTACGTTGGCTGGACCTGGAGTGACCTATGTTGGCTGCAGGACACTCCTGAGGCAATTCAGGAGCCACAGGGTTGTGCCACGCTTGGGCAAGGTTCTTTCTCACCTCTCCCTCTCCATTAAGATGTTTCTGTGAGGGCTGACCATTCATTTCCTCCAGCACCGAAAAGATCTTAAGGAAGACAGAACAGGTAGGAGACTCTATTGTCACTACTTGAGTGACGTCTATCCTTAATCCAGGAATAAGAGCTGTGCAGAGTCAGAGAAGGCTGAGGACAGGAATTGAAACCCAATTTCAACAGATAGAACAAAGCAGAAGAGGAAAATCAGCAGAGCAGCTAGCTCCTTCCCTGGCGTCCCCCACCCTACCCCCATTTCATACTGGAAAGGAGGCTCCCACACTGAGGGGAGCCCTCAAGGTCTCGTTCATTTCCCCAGCATTGACTCTCTTAGGGGTCAGTGTTCATCAGGTGCTGGGGGGAGACAGAACTGGAATCAGAGAGTCCCTTACCCTTGGGAGGTCTGCACTTACAGCGGAGGCACAGGGACAGCTAGATGGTGATGAAGCAGCGAGGGTAGCTCTGGAGAAGTAGAGGCATGGCTACGTGTGTATGTGTGTGTGTGTGTGTGTGTG
>JADRCD010105704.1:0-11186 GCA_019843815.1 Montemys delectorum | reverse complement strand
TTTTTTGGTTTTTTGAGACAGGGTTTCTCTGTATAGCCCTGGCTGTCCTGGAACTCACTCTGTAGACCAGGCTGGCCTCAAACTCAGAAATCTGCCTGCCTCTGCCTCCCAAGTGCTGGGATTAAAGGTGTGCACCACCACCGCCCCTGACTAAATCTTCTTATTGTCAAATAATATTGTTGAAACCACATACTAAGTTTTAAAGCCTGTTTTCAACAAAGAAGATCAAAAATTTTTAAAGCAATTTTTTATAATTTTCATGTACATAGTAAAGCAAAAAATGGTTTCATGTGTTACCCCACATTACATTCAGCCACCTCTGTTTGTTATAGTTAAAAATGATATTTGTGCTTATATAGAATTTTCCTCAGTGAAAATAATTAAAAACTGACTTCTCAGTGACATGTGAATAGAAAATTTTATTGTTTCATAAATGAATTACTGATATTGAATAATGCTTTGAACTTTAATTGCAGTTTAAGAATGAGGGCACTGATCCCAAGTATTAAAGTGGGCAGTAAAATGGGTGGATAGGTACATGTGTGTTTTCAATAAATAACAATTTTGGATATTAATAGCATTTATTTAGTTTTTTTTTTTGTAGATAATAGTTTTTCTTGAACTGTAAAAAAATTTTAAGTTGTTACACTCCTGAGTGTCTTACTACTACATGTGGGAAAAAAGTCAAATCCTGTTTTATACCTCTGGTTCCCTTACTTGTTTACACCAATGATCGAACAGTGATCTGGGTACAGCGATGCTCTAGAAAGACTAGAACTCTGCTCCAATGCTGTAGTATTTTCCTTTCAAAGGTTATTGTCCTATGAGTATATCTGTTGTTTCTCATAAAGGCTGCTTTAAAAAATATTTTTTGTCTGTTCATATCTCTAAGTATATAATTTTAAGTTTATTTTTAATTCAGAATCAGAATCCTTTAGACTATCTTTTGAATTTGATGAAGCCATGGGTTAAGTTCTATTTAAATTTCATTGATTGTCTCCTATTAAAAATGTCTACCCTGATCTACTTAAATCTTATGAATATTATTATGCTCACCCTTACTAGTGTCTTTTTTTTTTCAGACCTCCTACCCACATGCCAATAAAATTTAGACATTTTAAAATTAAGTAATTTAGAGAACATACCAAACGGGACTGTTAAAAACTTTCAAGTTAGCATACTTATTTATTATGTAAGCTAAGTGAATTATAAAACACTGAAAAGCCCTCATTCACTTGAATTTTTTTAAAAAGGAGAAACAAAATGAAGCAAACAAATTCTGAGCTCAGCAAATCTGTAGGCTTAGGCATGAAGACTAATTAGCATATGCTACAATATAAAGCTGTAACTGAGGGAATTATAGACAGGCAGTTTCCACTGACAGTGAGTGACAGGTTCTTTACTTTACATTCTCTGAACTGGCTGCCTAACCTTTATTAGCATCTCACAAGTCGAAGAGGAGGCTGCCAGGAGAACATCTTCTGAAACTGTCTCCTGAATGTACCTTAATTCCTGCATTTGCCTCAATCATCGCTCTTTCAAAATGAATTGATTGCATGTATATTTTTCAAAACTGTTTGATTTAATATCCTTAAGGTACTGAGGAAGGAAGAGCCTTTGCTCTTTCACCACAAGTACTCCCAAGTGAGATTCCCATGACCCCTGAGTGCATGCTGCCCTCCTCAATCCTCTTGTATTTCACACACTATTCTCAAGGGTCTCTGGCACTCTCTCTTTCATTAGTCACTGGTAGAAGGGACCTACTCACTTGTCTCCCCTATCTGCTCACCTCCCAGAGGTTTTGTTTCTTTCTTCTTTTATACTTGGATGCAGAGCTTGATAGAAACAGTTCCATAAGGATTTTCCTCCTTATTCCTGCTAACGGGATGATCAAGTGAATCCTCACATCTATGTCCATTCATCTTGACATCCTTACTAACTAGAAAGCTGTCAATGTAGAAGCAGGAAATAAGCCTTTTAGAACTAGAGGAAGAAGGTGTATGTCATATATAATATTTCATGTAAAAGAGACATGAGATTAAGTGTTTGTGAAATTTGACATTACATGTATCTCTTCTGGAAATCTAAAAGAAGTAGAAATTTACCTTAATATTTTAAAATGTGTTTCACCCCAGAATGTCTACCTACAACTCACCAACACCTATTCTTCTGTATTGGTTTCTAACTAGGCTAAAATATACCTGGATGCTGCTAAGCTTCTTTCATTATTTCAGAAACTTTTCATAAAAGGTACATATTTGTATGCTTGTTTTTGAAACCCATGGGGAAAAATAACATAACTAAAAAGGAATTTTAGGGCATTAAAAATACACCATATGATATGATGAGTATACTTATACATATTGGGCTAAACTCATAGAGTACACAACACTGACAATGAATGCTCGTGTAAACTATGGACTTTCGGCAACAAGAACTTGTGTCTATATTCAGTTGTTACAAATATGCCACTCTGTGGACGATGCTAACAATGGAGAATGCTGTGCATGACCAGTGTTAGGATACGTAAAGAGTAATTTTTAATTTCACTGTAAGCCAAACTTACTCTAAAATTAGTCAAGAATGTAAGTGAAATTGATTTTTCATACAGCTAACTCAGGTAGTAACAACACACTTTAAGGTATTACAATATACCAATTTACATGTACTTCCATTTATAAATTCACTTAGTTTGTGCAGCAACTTAATAGAAATATGACTGCATCATATAGATAATTAGAAATGAAAAGATGCTGAACGACTTAAACGAGGTAGCACAACTAGGAATTGGTGGAAGTAGGAAGTAGATAAAGAGGCAGTCTGCCCCGGAATCCAAGCTTTCTTCTACTTAGCATGCCCCACTCATCTAGTTTCTCAAAAATAAAGCAGTGCTTCTCATGATCCAGAAATACTATAGTCTCCTTTTCTTTGCATAGAGTTTGTATTTTCTGTTACTTAAGTCTTGCTGTCTAAATGAACTAGGCAAGTAGGCATTACCCATGAATGTCTTCAGTCTTCCAATTCCTTCACCATCTGCATCCTAGTCTTACTGGAGACAATTGGAAGAAAGTCTTTGTGATAGTAACTTTTATTTGCCTGATGTAATTGTTGTCTCCAAGGTTTATTGCCTCAGTATGCTAACTTAGGCCTAGCTCTGGAAGCTTCTAGCCTCTTACCCAGGCCCAGAATGTTTTCAGCCTCTTTGACATACGGCTCAATGTGTTTGCCCTTGCTAGTTGTTTCTGAACTCTGGCTTGCTGGTCAACTCAGTTGTTCTGGGTCAAACTCTTCTCCAAGCTGACTGAGTCAGTCTGGCCTCTTTCTTGTCCTCTGACTCTTTGTTCTCTTTAGCCTCAAAGTAAGTCACAGTAGAAGTTCAAAAATTCTCAAAGAGGACTTAGAAACCTTGGCATATAGTTGAAATCATGGCTATGGTTTAACACTGGAAAGGTTACATATCAACATAAGCAAAGAGAAGAAGCACATAGGTCATGATCACGAAAGAAAGTAACCAACTCTGGGCCCTTTCTCATTTAGTCACTGAGGATCTAATTAATCATTTGTATGTCAAAAAGTTATTGTTGCTAGGAAACGCATTTGAGACTCCACCCAGAATCTACCAGAGGCTAGAAACATACATACTTAGGCTCTCTGTGTAGCATGTACTTTATACTAGACTGCTAGAAAGAAAGGGATAAGTGCTCAGAGTAAACCACATTCTTTCTAGTCAGTTTGGCACAGTCAGGCCATTACTATTTAGAGGACTGTATCTATCTATGAAAAGAGGTGTTGATTGATGGGGTCCTCTGATGTCAGCTAGAGGTCTTTGTAAGGCCAAGTTTGTTTTGTTTTGTTTTGTTTTGTTTTGTTTTGTTTTTGAGGGCAGCAGGCTCAAGTGGGTTGTAGAAACTTTTTTTCTAACCTGGTTCCACTCACAGAATTCTGACCATGCTTTTTGTAAGGAAGCAGTCATTCAAAACTTCATGTTGTTCTAAAGACACTTGAATTGCATTGACAGAAGGATGATTCTACTGGGCAAGTGTTACTTGCAATCCATAGAGCAGTTGAGGTGACACTATATTAGAATATCTTCATTTTTAGAGTATCAAATGCCGAGTTTCTACAAGTGAAACTGGGTGAAAACAAGAAAGAGCCTGTTACTTTGAGTTTTTAAAAGTGTGATCATGTGACACATTCAATCAGGAAATTAATGATTCATGGTTGCAATTTAATGATTTAAAAAGAAAACCTTCATTTTTACTGTAAAACATAGGAGTGCTTGTAAAGAAGCTAGTAATTCAGATTAGATTCACTGTGGTTTTGATAGCAAAAAGCAAATTGAGGGTGGTTATTTTGTGATTCCATCTCTGCAGGTAGACAAATAGCTTTTGTAACTGTATCTAAGCACATGGATCACTGGGATTCTAATTGGTTTTTATCTAACTGTTGCAATACTTAGAAAGCTTGAGAATGTGTTTGCTCTAATTTTTGATCTGTATTGTTGATTATCTACAGTATCTGCCACTTTGCTCTTTGTCTGCTTTTTCCTGAATCAGAGAAACCAATTTCTAATTGTAAAATTCCAGTCAACTTATTTAAATGACATATTTTTAAGTATGACTATTAAAATTTAATATGTTCAATTTTATCAAGACAATTTTGATAATTTTCAGTGTATATCTTGTATGCATGCAAGAAGAAATAACTTTAGCGGTGAATCAAGAAAGATTAAATGTGTAGAATTTAAAAGCTAAAAACTCAGTAATACTCTTACCTCTTTAAAATAAAATTAGTATCAATATTCTAATATATGTGGCTAGGAAACTCTATTTCCTGTTTCTAGAATGAGCATTAAAGATGATCTTTAGTGACTTTATCCTCAGAGATTATTCAGTCCTTTCTAGTCCCTTTCAGTCACTTGGTTCTCTAGTGGACGGACAACCCCTCCCTTTAGGTAATACTGCATAATTCACTTTCTTGTCCCTTCCTCTTTGGTGCATGTCATTTTTTTTCCTTAAAGAATTTGATGGTTGATAAGAAATTAACTAAATAAATCAACCCACCTAATCCCCAAGATAAACACTTCAAGAATTATCTTTCTGTGACTATTTTAAGACTCCTCACACATCTTTCAAACACGATGTTTACTTCTACAACAGTTAAAAAAAAAAACTCTAGAATCACAAATCAGAATTTTCAAAGATGTTATAATAATTTCTCCGCTAGCTTTAACTCTAGAACATAATTCCTATAATAAAAAAATGAAAAAAATGTGATGAAAACATTCTGAGTGTCCAATCGCTGATGGGCAGATGAAGACTGTGATGTGCTTGCATATAGTTGAAGACCATTGGCCACTTCCAGGATTGAAATCCAGTCATCTGTGGCAGCATTGACAGAAGAGAAACTGTGTTAAGTGAAATAATGAGCCTGTAATGTCTTGTTCATACATGGAGTCCAATACCATTCATTTCATTAAAGGTGAGAGTAGGATGCTGGTTACCAGAGGCTGGAGAAAGGTTAGGATGCTCTATTTCAGCTTGAGAGAGACAACTCAAAGTAGCAATATTGTTTATTTCAAGAAGTAGAACAAATGGTTTTGAAAGACTTTAATAAAATAATAAGCGAGGAAATAGATATATTTCATCTGATTTAAACATTGCTCTATTGAAATGTCATATATAACACCGTTAATATGTGTACTCTTTATGGTTTTATGTATCAGTGAATAATAAATTATAACATTTAGTAAGTTAAGAAATCAATAAATGTTCTGTGTTTTTGTTTTGTTAAGTTTTTTTTTTTGTTTTGTTTTGGGAGTAGCTAAACTTCACAGCCATTATCAGATATCAATAAGAATCATGAAACTTTCTAAATCTCTGTTTACATGGAAGCTTTGTACACCCATGGTATCCCTGAATGGTTAGATGCTAAAGTTTAGTCAACTGTTTGAACTATAGAAATCAAACTAAATGAATGTTAAGATTAAAGTCATGTTTCTGCTTAAACTTTTCTAAATACACAAAGCAACAGTGTTGAGTCCAAAGCTTTGTTGGCTAATAATGTAGAGGTCAAGTTGTTCAATGGCATGTTTTCATCAGCCATGTAGCCTTGGGCAAGTTACATTATCTCTTGAAATTTCCATCTGAGTAGCCTAAAGCATAATTATTACACTTCCCTTGTTAACTTATTGTGGGAATCAAGAGTATAATTTACATAGGACCTAGTATTTAACAAAAAGTATACCCAATGGCCTACTTTTATGATTAATTTATTGAGTAAGACAATTTAAAATCGGATATGTTTAAAGATTATCTTTTCATAGAATTACACTATCTTTTATTAAAAAGAAATCTTAAAGTTTGTTGAAAAGTATACTAGATTTTATGAACTTTGTATACTTTATATGTCTTTGTCAAATCTATGGGAATACATTTTCAAAGCGAGTATGCTTGCTACCAAGAGCAATTACAGTTTTGAAATTGTAACCTTATAAACACAGTCCATAAAGTTACAGTAGAAGTGTCAGAGCCCCATAAAATGGTTACGGGTTAATTTGTGCAATTATTTTTTACCCTGGATAGATGGATAGACACTAAATGACTTGACCTAAAATGAGTGAGTTAATAGCAAACTTGGGAATGATTTTACTCATTCCACTCAACTCCTAGTTTCTTGTTTTATGAGGCCAAGTCTCTTCTTAGATATGCTGCATGAAATCACAATTAATATCCTATTACTTTTTTTTAAAGATCTGCTTTATTTCCCATTAAGGAGTTTTAGGGGAGTCAGCATCATCTAACCTTAAAACTGCAAAATGTAAAATCTCATTAACCTACATTAGCAAAATTATTGGCAAACTGTAAATTAAGTAATCAAGAATGGCAGTCTAATGACTTTATCATTGGTCCTTTGAAATTAGGCTTATTATTGATACCCATTGCTTTGTAATAATTTATTTTAGTTGTCAGTAAATTTGAAAGTATTTTTGTAAACACCAAAAGAATATTTGGGGGGGAAAGTATTAACGATTATTGGGTCAACAGGGTGGGCAATAATTTGGTCTGCCTGTAACATTTGATGTCTACAGCTTCTCCCACTGTGGAAAGGCTCCTCAACCCAACCATGTGCGTGTCACCACACTGCCAGACAGAGTAGATTAGCAACTTTTCTTGTGAAGTTCTCTACAGAAGAATAAGGTGTGTGCATGAAAGAGATGTTTTTAATGTGTTGAACAATCTTCCTATTAAATTTTTTGCACATTCATAAGATTTAGTAGTGTAGTCTTAAGAACAAGTTGTCGGCTCAGATGGATATCAGTTGGTAAATGACAGACCAAGGTACAAGCCTAGCCTGCTGTCTTCTCTTGAACTGGTGGCAAGCCAGAGGTGGCACTGACATTTTAAATGGTTGAGAAATATCAAAAGAAGAAGAATTTCTGACAAATGAAAACCATATAAAATCAAAGTTTTAGGTTTTGTGGAACCCAGCTTTCTCCCTTTGTTTATCTAAAGTCAGGATCTAGTAATTGGGACAGAGGCCCTGTGGTCTCCTATATATAATAAAGCAATGACTTCCTATCACTTTCCATAAAGTTTGCTGATCTTTGGCCTAGAGGGATACTGTCCCTCACAGACAGGACTTGTTAAGTGACTGTGATCATTGTTTAATGCCTTTTACTTGCTTCACAGCATGTGGGCATGTTAGATTTTTAGCTCTTGATTTCAGACCAAAGTCAGGTGTATCTGTTGTTTTGGATTTAAGGTGAAACTGAGTATTGTGGTGGTGAGCACTGGGAGGGGGCAAGGGCGAGGAGAGGTGTATCAGGAAAAAGAGAATTCGAGAACATAAACCCAGTGGCAGACTTCCCCTTACTGGGATATGGCTTGTAAAAATTTTAATACATTTCCAAAAGAATACTATCAGCTAGGGAGCAAGCTTTTATTATATATGCCTGTGAGGGACACATTGTACTGAAATTTAAAACATTTATATATTAACAAAGTAGGTTATAGTAAAAATTAAAGGGAACATGAAAGATGGTTCAGTGCTTAGGAACACTGGCTGCTATTCCTGAGGACTGATATGCAGTTTCTACCACCCACTTGGTTGTTCACAGTCATCTGCACCACCAGTTCTGCCCAGATGCCTTCCCTCTTCTGAGCTCCACAGACACTAGGCACAAAAAATGGTGAACAGAGAGACATGCAGACAAAACACATGCATACACACACACACACACACACACACACACACATAAAACAAGTGAATCTATTAAAATTAATAATCTAAATATTGATCATAAACTTTAGGGTTTGAACTTTAAGAAAAATCCATACATACACCACACTGAACATAAACTTATATTTATTTAAGGTTACCTGTCACGTTCCTGTTCCAAGAATCCATTTTTACAACATTTGTGTTCATATCTGTTGTAGATATTACCAGTGGAGATGTTTTGTGGACTCATCAACTTGGGCATATTCTTGAAACTTTCATCTATAATTTTCTTCGTTTGTCCATTGATATCATTGTCACTAATTTTTTTCTTAGAAGTAAATGAAAACTTATTCAAAAATACTCTGAGTTGTTTATGGAGTCATTTCTACTACACCCGTTGTTAACCTGAAACTCAGGTTGCATTTCCTGTTTCCTAACTGGAAATCACCTCAGTTACTGTTACAGCATGCTACACCTTACAACACTAAGACTTGGCTCCACATAAGAATCCAATGGAGAGACCAAGGACTCAGGTGGGACCAGCCAGGAGGCACAGGCCTCCAGAATTGCAGGGGAGACGCAGGGATGCAGGGACAGGATCCTCTCAGCTTCCTAGTGACAGAGCTGGATCATGGACCATCTCTGCCCCCTCCCTACTAGTTGAGGACCTGCCTCCAGGGCAGGCTTCAGACTAAGGACTCAGGCGGGACCGGCCAGGAGGCACAGGCCTCCAGAATTGCAGGGGAGATGCAGGGCTGCAGGGACAGGATCCTCTCAGTTTCCTAGTGACAGAGCTGGATCAGGGACCATCTCTGCCCCTCCCTGCTAGTGGAGGGCCTGCCTCCAGGGCGGGCTTCAACCCAGAGACTCAGGTGAGATCTGCCATTCTCTCTCTGGTGACTTTCTAAGTTGGGACCAGCTGGGAGGCACAGGACTCAGGAGTCGAACAGGAGTTGCAGGGTGGCAAGGACAGGGCAAGCTCTAGTCAGGGACACCAAGAACATCTAACACCAGGGATCAAGAGATGGCGAAAGGCAAACGCAAGAATCCTACCAACAGAAACCAAGACTGCTTGGCTTCACCAGAACCTAGTACCCCCACCTCAGCAAGCCCTGGATATCCCAAAACAACAGAAAAGCAAGATTTAGATCTAAAAACAAATCTCACAATGCTGATAAAGGAACTTAAGAAGGACATGAATAACTCCCTTAAAGAAATACAAGAAAACACAGATAAAGAGGTACAAGACCTTAAAGAGGAAACAAAAAAAATTCCATAAAGAAATACAGGAGATCACAAGTAAACAAGTAGAAGCCCTTAAAGAGCAAACCCAAAAATCCCTTAAGGAATTGCAGGAACACACAAACAAACAGGTGAAGGAATTGAGTAAAACCATTCAGGACCTAAAAATGGAAGAAGAAACAATAAAGAAATCACAAAAAGAGACAACCCTGGAGTTAGAAGTCTTAGGAAAAAAGTCAAGAAACGCAGATGCAAGCATCACCAACAGAATACAAGACATAGAAGAGAGAATCTCAGGGGCAGAAGATAACATGGACAATATTGACAGAGCAGTCAAAGAAAATGCAAAATGCAAAAAGACCATAACCCAAAACATCCAGGAAATCCAGGACACAATGAGAAGACAAAACCTAAGGATAATAGGAATAAAAGAGAGTGAAGACCTCCAACTTAAAGGGCCAGTAAATATCTTCAACAAAATTATAGAAGAAAACTTCCCTAACCTAAAGAAAGAGATGCCCATGAACATACAAGAAGCCTATAGAACTCCAAATAGACTGGACCAGAAAAGAAATTCCTCCCGCCACATAATAGTCAAAACACCAGATACACAAAACAAAGAATACTAAAAGCAATAAGGGAAAAAGGTAAAGTAACATATAAAGGCAGGCCTATCAGAATTATACCAGACTTCTCACCAGAGACGATGAAAGCTGTAAGATCCTAAGCAGATATCATACAGACCCTAAGAGAACACAAATGCCAGCCTAGACTACTATACCCAGCAAAACTCTCAATCACCATAGATGGAGAAACCAAATTATTCCATGACAAAACCAAATTAGCACAATATGTTTCCACAAATCCAGCCCTACAAAGGCTTTAAATGGAAAATTCCAACACACAGAGGTGAACTACATCACTGTAAAAGCAAAAATGTAATCTTCCAACAAAACTACAAGATAGAGACATGAACACCAGCTCTAACTACAAAACTAACAGGAAGCAACAATTAGTTTTCCTTAATATCTATTAACATCAATGGACTCAATTCACCAGTAAAAAGACATAGACTATCAGATTGGGTACATAAACAGGACCCAACATTTTGCTGCATACAGGAAAACCCACCTCAGTGACAAAGACAGACACTACCTCAGAATAAAAGGGTGGAAAACAATTCTCCAAGCCAATGGTACCAATAAAAAAGCTGGAGTAGCCATTCTAATGTCGAATACAATTGACTTTCACCCTAAAGTGATCAAAAAAGATAAGGAGGGACACTTTATATTCATCAAAGGTATGATCTACCAAGATGAACGCTCAATTCTGAACCTCTATGCTCCAAATGCAAGGGCATCTACATTCATAAAAGAAACTTTACTAAAGCTCAAAGCACACATTACAACACACACAATAGTAGTGGGAGATTTCCACTCCCCACTCTCTGCAATGGACAGATCATGGAAACAGAAACTAAACAAGGACACAGTGAGACTAACGGAAATTATGAAACAGATGGATTTAACATATATCTATAGAACTTTTTATCCTAAAACAATAGGATATACCTTCTTCTCAGCACCTCATGGTACCTTCTCCAAAATTGACCATATAATTGGTCACAAATCAGGCTTCCACAGATACAAGAAGATTGAAATAATCCCTTGTATCCTATCAGATCACCATGGTCTAAGGCTGCTCCTCAATAACAACATAAA
>JADRCD010105702.1:0-11469 GCA_019843815.1 Montemys delectorum | reverse complement strand
ACACACACACACACACACACACACACACACACACACACACACACACTCCACACAGTCAATAATAGGTCCTTTGGGAGAAAACATAAGACAGGCTGGGAATGTGGCTCAGCTGGTAGGGAGGGGCCCTGGGTTCACTGCATGGAAAGCAAGGTGGTGGTACAGGTGTGAGGCCTGTAATCCTAACACACGGAGGTAGAAGCAGGAGGATCTGAAATTCAAAGTCATCCTCAGGCTCACTGTCTTAAACTTAAAAAAAAGAAAAGGGTCTGGAGAGAAGGCTCAGTGGGTAAAGTGAGTTTGTGACGCAGGCACAGGGTCCTGTGCTCAGATGCGCAGCATCCATGTAAAAAGCTGGGCATGGCAGCTCACACTTGGAACGTCAGCACTGGAGGAGGGCGGAGACCAAAGGCTCTCTGGAGCCTACGGGCCACCAGCCTAGCCAAAAGAAAAATGGGTTCTAGACATGAGTGATCCTGCCTCAGAGAGGCCAGAGGATGCCACCTGTCCCGAGTCTGAACAGTTGCCCTCCGTGAATCTCTCAGTGGGTGCACATACTTGTACACAGATATATGTGTAGACATGGAAGAGGAAAGAAAAGAGAGAAAAGTCTTGCCTTTTGTAATAATGCATGCCCACCTCAGACCTTTTGTTTCCAGAATCAACATATATATGAGATTTTACGCCAGTGGCTAAGCGGGATGATGGTTCTATCAGGTGTCCCAGCTCGAAGTAACTTATCCGCTATAAGGCTGGTTTAGCATATGAAGGCACTCAGCAGATTTCCCTCTGCAGGTGGTCTTCTGAACTCCTGCTGGCCACAAAGACCCCAAGTCTTCTATGTCAACTTGATTGCATTTAGAGTCTCTATCTTCATTTTTTTGTTTTTTTAAGATTTATTTATTTATTTATTTATTTATCTTATGTATATGAGTACACACTGTAGCTGTACAGATAGTTGTGAGCCTTCATCTGGTTGCTGGGAATTGACTTTTAGGATCTCTGCTCGCTCCGGTCAACCCCACTCGCTCAGTCTCTGCTTGCTCCGGCCCAAAGATGTATTTATTATTATAAATAAGTACACTGTAGCTGTCTTCAGACACACCAGAAGAGGGAGTCAGATCTCATTACGGGTGGTTGTGAGCCACCATGTGGTTGCTGGGATTTGAACTCACGACCTTTGGAAGAGCAGTTGGTGCTCTCACCCGCTGAGCCATCTCACCAGCCTTATCTTCTGTTTTTTAAATGCAAGACACAGGATAGCAAATTACTAATAGTTTTGTCTGCAAAAAAATCTTTCAAGCTGGGCAGTGGTGGCACACGCCTTTAATCCCAGCACTTGGGAGGCAGAGGCAGGTGGATTTCTGAGTTCGAGGCCAGCCTGGTCTACAGAGTGAGTTCCAGGACAGCCAGGGCTACACAAGAAACCTTGTCTTGAAAAACCAAAATAAATAAATAAATAAATAAATAAATAAATAAATAAATCTTTCAAATCAATACTGACAGAGGAAGAACTAAATAAAAGTGTGATTGAAAGACTGAAAGGCCTGTCTCGAAAATACCAAAAAAAAAAAAAAAAAAAAGGAAGGAAGGAAGGAAGAAAGAAAGAAAGAAAGAAAGAAAGACTCAAAGGTAGTTTTCCAAGAATGATACTCAAGTGGCCACCAGACAAATGGGGGAGGGACCATTAGTTATCAGGGAATACACGTCAAAGCCACGGCGAGAGAGACCTCATTGCACACACATCAGATGACTAAAAACTCAAGAGTCTCAAAACAGCCTGTGCTGTGAAGTGTACAGAGCTTTGCTTATTTTTGTTTTGCTTTTTAAAGCAGAACATGTTCAGGGAAGCATTCTATATTAGGGCTGGTCCAGGGCCTAAGTGGGAAGCAAGTGAAGCCGGACACTTGGAGCACAGGTGGGTTAGAGTCAACAGGAGGCTACCAAAATGGCCTTTCTCCCACTTGCAGCTAGGAAGACAGATCCCTGTCTCCACACAGGACAAGAACAAGAGCATTGCTCTTCTCCATTCCCAGAGGAGGGGACGTCTTTTGGGAAGGGTGGAAAGAATTCACAATGGGACGAAGTCCCTGCCAAGCTGGGACCGACCCTACTTTGATCCTGTCTCCACCTCACCTGGCAAGGGACTCCTGGCAGGTTCCTACTCTTTGTGAATTGGAACTTCTCATCTGAGAGTGGGAAGAAAGATGACCGCCCAGACCCACGGAGAGAATGGAATTCTGAGATAACTTAGTAGATGCCCTCCCAGTGCCTGGAAGGTGATGGGTATTTAACACAGAAGGGAAACACTGGCCGAGGAGTGACGATTAGAATTTCCTAGGATTTTCCACAGTTACTCAAAGGAGGCTTCTTCTGTTATTTTTGTTTGGTTTGTTTGTTGAAAGAGGATTTCATGTAGCCCAGGGTGCTCTTGAGTTTTCTGTGTAGCCAAGGATGACTTTAAACTCTCTCTCTCTCTCTCTTTTTTTTTTTGGTTTTTCAAGACAGGGACCTTAAACTTTTGTTTTGTTTTGTTTTGTTTTGTTTTTTGAGACAAGGTTTCTCTGTCTAGCCCTGGCTGTTCTGGAATTCACTCTGTAGACCAGGCTGGCCTCGAACTCAGAAATCTGCCTGCCTCTGCCTCTGCCTCCCAAGTGCTGGGATTAAACGTGTGTGCCGCCACCGCCGGCGACCTTAAACTCTTGATCCTCCTATATATAGCTCTGTCTACCTCTAAGTGCTGGGATTATAAGTGGGAGCCACCATGTCTGGGCTGAATCATTTAAGAATTGTTAGTTGTGTGTGTGGTGTGGTGCACACCTTTAATTCCAGCACTTAGGAGATAGAAGCAGGAAGATCACTCTTGATTCAAAGCCAGCCTGGTCTACAGAGTTTCCGGACAGTCAGGGCTACATAGCAAGACCCTGTTGTTTCCCTAAGACACACAGGGAAACAACATGTTTATGTGTGTTGCATGTGTGTGAGCATACCCGGAGGCCAGTGGAGGATGTCAGGTGGCTTGCTCACTTGTTCTCTGTCTTACACTCTGGAGACAACTTTCTTACTGCTGCTGAAGCTAGCTAGGCTGTCAGCCAGCAAGCCACGTGACATGATTCTTCTCTGTCTACCTCTTCACAGTGCTAGGGCTCCAGGGATATCTCACTACATGCAGCTCTTTAGTTGGGTCTTAGGGCTTTGAACTCTGTCCTCATGCTATGCAGCAAGCATCCTTAGCCACTGAGCCATCTCCCTAGACCCCCAAGCAGCCTTTTCTTCTAAAAAAAAAAAAATCTAATTACATTTATTTGTATGTAGAAATGAGAGAATAACTTCTGGGAGCGTATTCGAACCTAGGTTGTCGGGCTTGGCTGCATGTGCCTACTAAGTCACCTGGTAAGCCCCCAAATCACTTTCAAAGGTCAGTCAAGAAGTAGAGCTTGGATGTACATCTAAATCCCAAGATGTTTGTCCTTGTTTGTGGATTGTCTTCTGGCCCAGGATTAGGGGTCACCTGTCACAGTGAATCAGTTGACAAAGAAGCATTGCAGGAAATATAAGATTTAATGGGTTCAAAATACTTGTCCCCAGAGGTAAGAGGACGGCCAGGGAAGCTTAGCATCCAAATAAAAGGGAGCCAGAAAACAAGGGGTCAGGGTAGTCCACCTGGGGCAGCAGAAAGAGTCCTGAGCAGCTACCACACAGCCCAGGTCCATGGGCAATACAACAATCCTCATGAGCTAGCCTCTGCTCATCCTAGAGCTAGCCTCTGCTTCCTCATCCTAAGAGCTGGCCTCCGCTCCTCAGGATACCTCTTCCTTCTGACTACTAATGAAGTAGAAGTTCTGAAGAATACTGTTCATTCTGTATTTTTTTTTTTTAAGAGAAGCATCTCTGTATGTGGCCAAAGCTGGTCTTGCAATTACAGTGTTCCTGCTTTTACTTCGAGCTGCAATGGCAGGCACATGCCACCACATCCAGCCTCCTGTACCCTTTGTTAAAGGGGGAGAATGCTGACCAGCCATCAGGAGCTGGCTAGCAGCCATCTAGTACTGGATCAGTTAGACGCTACCAAGTTGGTCTTGTGGTTAGTTAGTCCAAGTTAGTTTCTGCATCTGGCTATGGGATTGAGGAAGTTATGGACCTGCCCTTAAGCTGAGATGCTCTCAGCGGCTCCCTGGGTGACACTCATTAACACTCCCTGACCCTGAGCAGACTTAGATGTCTGTCTATCTGTCTAGCTGTAGCACTTGTGAGGGGAGAACCAGACTCACATCAGGCTCCCAGCACAGAGCTTCGTGTCAGGTAACAAAAGAATGTCCTCAGAGCTTTGGTTGAGTGGCAGCAGGGACACGGACATAGCTGGGGTGGCCAGAGCACAGGTGAGGACGGCTTCAAGCTGCAGGGGCTGTATGAAAAGTGCCTCAGTTTACCCAACCAGAAAGAACTCGGTGAAGCTGCCAGCAGAGTGGACTTTCAGGTCATAAAAGCCCTTTGCAGAGGCAGGGACTGTACCAAGGCATGGTCACCGAGTCTCTACATGGACATTGGCAGGGTCAAAGGTCACAGTAGCAGGCTGCTGGCTTCCACTGCTGTTGGGTTCCAGAGCTGGAGGGACAGGTGGCTTTGGGCTCTTGGGCTCTAGCTCCCGCCTGGTCCTCATTCTCCTGTAACAAGCAAACGAGACAGTGAAGAATGGGCTCTGTGATGGTGGCTCATCATGGGGTCACACTGGTCAATCGCCACTGTTACAACTGGGAAGGACTAACATCAGCCTGGCTCACTGTGGGATGGTCTGTTTAAATTAAACTGCTAAACTGACAAAAAATGGAATCTGAGCATGGCCACATTCAAGGTTTGCAGCATGATTATGCATGCTAAATATTTTGCAAGGAATATTTCAGAACATCTTATGTAATTAAGAAGAGAAAATGTCTACAACCCCAGGGCATTCAAGGCTGAGGCAGGAACATCAAGATTTTGAGGCCAGCCTAGGCTCCACAGGAAGACTCTGTCTCAAACAAAACTAGCAAACTGTATATTCTATCTTCATTCTATATACCATAAAATCAGAACAACAATGAGTTCTGACATGATATTTCATCCACTGATAGATCCTAATTCCTTAGGAGACAATGGAATTCACCAGGGCTTCCTTGTTCCAATAGGTTCACATGGTAACACCCCAAAGGCTTTAAAAATAACCCTAAATGCTACTCTTGTTGCTGGTTTTGAGACAGGATCTTATGTAGCCCAGGCTGGCCTCAAATTCATCCTGTACACTTCTGGTCCTCCTGCCTTATCTCCTGAGTGCCACGACACTTGATTCATACCACCCTGGGAATCAAACCCAGGCCTTCACGTATTCAAGGCAAGCGCCCCAACTACCAAACCAGCCCCTGTTCTTATTACATGCTATGGTGGGAGTATTTTCTTTGAAACCGCACGGTTTGGGTTTGAACCTCAGCTCTGACAAAGAGGTCAGGAGGGCAGGGTCACGCATGGCAGGTGAGCAAACACTCTACACGTGGAATGGGTAAGACGTCTGTGTATGGGGGAGTAGAACCAGACAGTTCTGGGCATCCCATACCTGTTGTACATCTTCAGCAGGATCAGCACCAAGGTGACAATGATGATGACAACCACAACGATGACAGCCACGATGGCTCCAGAACCTGCAGAAAAGAGCAAACTGAAAGTGGGGGAAGACTTGGCAAACACATACGAGTCCCCAGAAACCTCACGAGTCTGCATGGCGCTCCCAGGGCTCCTATGGCCATGGCAGGCAGAGACAGGAGGACCCCCGAAGCCTACAGGCCTCCTAGCTTGGTATATGCTGGGGTATGGTGGGGAAAATAACAAAGAGACTCTGTTATAGGCAAGGTAGAAAGATAGGACTGATACTGAGGGTGTCCTCTGACTTTTGAGTGTGTTTCTGGGCACACTTACACCAGCATGGACATACACACACACACACACACACACACACACACACACACACACACACACAAAAAGGTAAATAAATTTTTTTTAAAGATTTATTTATTTATGTATGTGAGTACACACTGTAGCTGTACAGATGGCTGTGAGCCTTCATCTGGTTGTTGGAAATTGAACTTTTAGGACCTCTGCTCCCTCCAGTCAACCGGGCTCACTCAGTCCCTGCTTGCTCTGGCCCAAAGATTTATTTATTATTATACATAAGTATGTATGTATGTATGTATGTATGATACATAAGTATTTATTTATTTATTTATTTATTATACATAAGTACCCTGTAGCACCAAAAGAGGGTGTCAGATCTCATTATTGGTGGTTGTGAGCCACCATGTGGTTGCTGGGATTTGAACTCAGGACCTTTGAAAGAGCAGTCAGTGCTCTTACCTGCTGAGCCATCTCGACAGCCTGGTAAATGAATTTAAATACAAAATAAGAGAGAATAGAGGAGGCAGAGGCAGGCGGATTTCTGAGTTCAAGGCCAGCCTGGTCTACAGAGTGAGTTCCAGGACAGCCAGGGCTACACAGAGAAACCCTGTCTGGAAAAACCAAGAGAGAGAGAGAGAGAGAGAGAGAGAGAAAGAGAGAGAGAGAGAGAGAGAGAGAGAGAGAGAGAGAGGGAGAATAGAGATGGTAAAGACAGGAGCTGACATGCAGATTGGGGGACCCCCAGTGCGCAACTGTCACGCATGGCCTGGATATACATGTCTGTGTAAATCTCACAGAGTAAGGATTTGCTCTCTGGCTATTGGACTGGAATTACTGATCACTGGCCCTGATCTAATCAGATTTAGCCACTGAATTTATAGTTTGATGGCACTATTTCGAGGTGACAAAAACGGTATGGGGGAGGGGCCTGGTGGGAGGAAGGGGCACGGAGCCCCTTGAAAGTCATCTTACCATGTTCTCTCTATCTGTCTCTGCCTCCCAGCACTGTGAGTGAGCTCACCACGCCCTCTCTGCCCATCGCTGTCTCAGCTCAGGCCCACAGTGGAGGAGCCAAGCCGCCGGGACTGAGACCAGAGCCCACACAAACCTTTACTTTAAGTTGATTTTTTTTTCCAGGCGTTTTGTTACATCAATAAGAAACTGAGTCTCGTGTATCCCAGGATGGCCTTGTTTAGTAGCCAGTGATGGCCTTGAACTCCTGATTCTCCTCTGTCTCTAAAGGGCCAGGATGTGCCTTAGTGCCTGCCTACCTCCTCCTACCAGCATGGCTCTAAATGTCTGAAGAACAGATCAGTACAACGTCTTTCCGTCTTTTTGATAATATGCAATGAATGTAATTTTTTTAGATGGTTTTGAAAATACAAAAATAAAACATGGACAAGGATGTTCATGGGTCATCTACACCTGCACGTCCATTGGTGCAGCCATGTGTGTGTATCTCACTGTCCGGTAAGGTTTTAGGAATAGGGGCCGAACAGAGAAGGCTCAGCGGTTAAGAACACTGGTTGCTCTTACACAGGACCCAAGTTCAGTTCCCCGAACCCACACAATGTCTCACACCCTTCTGTGGCTCTGGTACCTGCAGAGCCTGGAGCCCTCTTCTGGTATATTTTGGGCACTATATACTCATGGTGCACACTCTTGTAGGCAAAACAACACCCAGATACAGAAAACAAGAACAAATCTTTAAAAATGTCAGTCTTCTGAAACAGCTATCCTGCAGAAACAGTTCTACACACGGAGAGATAAGCAGTGACCCACAGCCGGGCGGTGGTGGCGCACGCCTTTAATTCCAGCACTCAAGGTAGAGGCAGAGGGATCAGGGGCCCAAAGGGTGCTGGATGGCTCTGGAGCTAAGAGTGCACACCTACACAGGTCTTACAAAGGACCCAGTTTTGGGTTCCCAGTACCTACATCATAGGCGCCACAACCACCAGCAACTCCAGTTCCAGAGGATCTGGCACATGTATGTCATGAGCACACATGTGCGGGCACGCAGACATGCACACACCAGCTAGGACAATTACATATGTCATCTTATAGTATTATCACCTTCATCTCTGTATGCCTTTACATGTTCTCCATGGTTTCTTTTCTTTTCTTTTCTTTTTGTTTTGGTTTTGGTTTTGTTTTTTGTTTTTTGAGACAGGGTTTCTCTGTGTAGCTCTGGCTGTCCTGGACACACTCTGTAGACCAGGCTGGCCTCGAACTCAGAAATCCGCCTGCCTCTGCCTCCCAAGTGCTGGGATTAAAGGCATGCACCACCACCGCCGGCCCTTCACTGATGATTTTTGAAAACTATGAATGAGTCAGGAACACTTATGACCATCTGAGACATGGAGAATAGAATACAACATTACAAAACACTAACATACATGAATAGAAACACAAGATTCCCTTTAATCCCAGCACTTGGGAGGCAGAGGCAGGCAGATTTCTGAGTTCAAGGCCAGCCTGGTCTACAGTGAGTTCCAGGACAGCCAGGGCTACTCAGAAAAACACTGTCTCGAAAAACAAAACAAAAAACCCAAAAAACAAAACAAAACAAAACAAAAAAACAAAACACAAGGTTCAGCTAAAGAAACCAGGTACAGGACCAGAGAGATGGCTCAGTGGTTTAAAAGCACAGGCTGCTCTTCCAGAGGGCCCAGGTTCCATTCCAAGCATCCATACTGTCTGTAACTCTAGTTCCTGGACATCTGATGCCCTCTTCTGGCCTCCACAAGCACTACACCCATAGTGCACTTACATTCATGCATATAAAAAGAAGCCAAATACAAAGAACACATATGGTTCTCTTTCCCATCATACAAACTCAAAACTATTTTTAACTAATCAGTATATGGTGGGGGGGGCTCCTTTGGGGAACAGGACCTTAGAGTCATTGATATCCCTCTGTTCCTGGTGCCACAGTGAGTGCACTTTGTGAAAAGTTATGCTGTGGGACCTCAGTCGCGGAGTTACCTCCATCAGATTGGCCTGTAGACTTGTGTCTGCAGAGTCATTTTCCTGAATAATGACTGAGGTGAGAGGTCCTGGATTGTATCAGAAATCAGGCTGAGCAAGCCCTGGGAGCAAGCCAGTAAGCAGCTCTCCTCCCTGGTCTCTGCTGCAGTTTCTGCCTCTGTGTTCCTGCCTCAGGTTCCCATGATGATAGATTGTTTTTTGTTTCTTTGTTTTTTTGTTTTTCGAGACAGGGTTTCTCTGTGTAGCCCTGGCTGTCCTGGAACTCACTCTGTGGACCAGGCTGGCCTCCAACTCAGAGATCTGCCTGCCTCTGCCTCCCAAGTGCTGGGATTCAAGGCGTGTGCCACCACTGCCCGGCCATGATGATGGATTGTAAGCTGTAAGCTAAAATAAACCCTTTCCTCCCCAAGTAGCTTTTAGCCCTGGTGTTCAATACAGCAATAAAAATGTAAACTAATATACAGGGTCTCATACAGCTCAAGTTGATCTCAAACTTATGTAGCTGAAGATAACCTTGAACTTCCAATCTTCCTGTTTCTACATTGACAGTGCTGGGAATAAAACCCAGGCCTTCACGCCTGCTAGCCAAGCCCTCTACCTACACTATGGGCCCAACTGACTAATTTCCTGAAGAGCTGTTGCCAGCTTTTTTTAATCCCACGAACCCCTGGTCTTCGATAAACATTTCCCAGAACTAACTCAGTCCCACCTTCAAACATTTGCCCCTTAATAAGTTGGCAGGATGTTTGCCTTTTAAAAAATAGCATATGAGCTGTACAGTGGTGGCACATGCCTTTAATCCCAGTACTATGGAAGCAGAGGCAGGTGATCTCTGAGTTCAAGGACAGCCTGGTCTACAGAGTTAGGTCCAGAATAGCCAGGGCTACACAGAGAGACCCTGTCTTGAAAAATAAAAAAAGGGAGTGGGGAAATATTATATGAGCAGTTACTCTTTAATTCTGTTGTTGTTATCTTCAAGGTAGGATCTCTCTGTGTATAGCCCTGACTGGCCTTTGAACTCACAGAGATCCTCCTGCCTCTGCTTCCGCAGTGTTGGAATTCAAGGTGTGCACTACCAAACTTAGCAAGCAGTTAACTTTTTTTTTTTTAAGATTTATTTATTTATTATATGTAAGTACACTGTAGCTGTCTTCAGACACACCAGAAGAGGGCATCAGATCCCATTACAGATGGTTGTGAGCCACCATGTGGTTGCTGGGAATTGAACTCAGGACCTTCGGAAGAGCAGTCGGTGCTCTTAACCACTGAGCCATCTCTCTAGCCCCAGCAGTTAACTTGTCAAGGAGACCCATTTCATTATCTTTAAAGATTCAAACTGCCGTCCCTCCCTGGACTCCAGGATTTGTGGGAGACAAACAGGAGTGCCAGCCCATCTTCAAGGTACTTGCCCTGGTGCTTGGTGTGTTTCTACAGGGGCTGGGCCCTTTCCCGCGGCTCATTTACACTCCCACGACGACTTCCTGCAGGGCCCAGGACAAAGCAGCCATGCACAGGGTTGGCAAGTGATGGGACCAGGAAGTTGACCCCACAACTGGCCCTGGACACCTTCCCCCAAGTCCACCTTACTCTTATACAGGGCATCCTCTCCCCTGGTCATGTTCAGCGAGAAGACAGCGTCTCCCAAGGTGGTGGCTGTGGTCATCTCGACCCTGCTGAGAACAAAGGAGAACTGTTGCTTAAATCTTGGATCAGCCTTACCGTGTCTGTACAGAGCTTCTTCTGCTCGTTGCCTGGATGATTCTAGAATTCTCAAACACACAGTTTCTTTTGGCAGCAAGTGAAAGAGGCCCATTCCTGAAAACTGTACCCCAGAATTGTAAGGAACTTCCCTCCCTCCCTCCCTCCCTCCTTTCTCCCTTCCCTTCCTTCCTTCTCTTCTGACAAGGTCTCACATAGGCTAGGCAGGCTCCTAACTCCATCTACAGCTGAGGATGACCTTGGACTCCGCCCCCTAGTGCTGGGATCACAGACATGGGCCACCTTGCTCATCAAGGAACTTGGAACTTGGTTTCTCTTTTCAAAATGTTTTATTTATTTAGACTTTAGACTTTATTTTTTATTTATTTAGAAGCAGGCTGGTGCTCTAGTGGTTGTTTTGAACTTCAAGGGTCAGGAAAAGAAGAGAAATAAGTAAAATTTCACTTCACTATTTTAGAACCCGAGGGTCTAGCTCAGTAGTAGAGCACGTTTCTAGTATGTGAAGCCCTGGGCTCTACCCTCATATATCTCTACCTCAGGATCTAGAGATCTAGAGATCCAGAGAGAGAGGGGGAAGGAGGGAGGGAGGGAGACAGAGACAGAGACAGACACACAGAGAGAGACAGCTACACAGATAGATATACATACGCCAGATCCGCTGGATTGCTGAGACAGGAAACCTGCCCTTTTCTCTTGTTTCTGTTCTGGCTGCCTCAGGTTTCAGCACCCTACTCTCTAGACCAGTGGCTCTCAACCTTCCTAATGCTGTGACCCTTTAATATAGTTCCTCATGTTGTGCTGACCCCTAGCCATAAAATTATTTTCATTGCTACTTCAGAACTG
>JADRCD010105696.1:26574-39656 GCA_019843815.1 Montemys delectorum | reverse complement strand
CTCTGGGATGGCTGGTAAATCTCCCTCTAATGTAGCCGCTCTAGATCTAGTCAAGACAGGACAGGTCATGGCCAGGCGACGAGGGACTTGAGAAGATTTTGAAGGGAGGCCTTGTTGTGGTGGGGCACTCTTTGAAAGGGGGCAAGGGGATGGCATGAAAAGAGTATCTTTAATAGACACCTGCAGGGAGGCCAATTCCGTGGAGAGTTGGGCGAATTCCTTCTGAAGGTGTAGGACCTCTTTTAATTCAGCGACTTGAGTTGCCAATTTATCGCGGGCCTCCATTAGGGGGACGGCTGACACATGCAGGGAGGGAGCACATATGGGGAAAGGATAGGCAGGAGGAGCTGGCGCAGAGGCCAAGGGGGGCCAATCGGGATTATGATATCGGGCGGCTTCCTCCTCCAGGGTAGCCTCGTCCCCAGGATCTAGGGGATCCTTTCCTGAAGGGCCACCAAATACAGGGGCTGTTAAATATGTTTTTAGGTCCCCGGTTGGGGAAGGGTGCAAATTTACAACCCTTCCTTGTGACTCTGATGCCGGTCCATTAACAAGGCTCATGTCTATGACTACTGATTTGACAGAGGGTGTACAGGAGAGGGGTCTAAGGCAATTTTCAGTAACTGCCAGAAGTTGCTGTCTATCGGGGTCATCACTGGCTGCCTCAACGATATCATGAATGAGGCCCCAATAAGAAAAAATGGTGGAGGGAATAGCATCAGGACCTTCCTTGGTAAGCCTATCATTAAGCTATCGCCCACCCTTTGCCACTTTTTTGGGCTTATTTTCGGCCCATCTATGATAAACCATGGACAAGTCTGATCCACAAATATAAAAAAATTTATAAGGTCTTTCTTTTTAACTCTGATTCTTCTCTCCCTGAGGGAGGCCTTCAAATCCTTAATGAAAGCTGCCTCCTTCGACAACTGCTGGCCCATTTCTATGAGACGGAAGGGAAGAATCTTTGCTTACCATTCGCCGGTCTCCGTGAACGGCAGAAGGACCGTAGCGCGGGTGGTGATCTCTGTCTCTGGAGCTCCGCTTATGTGTTCCATCTGGCAAGCGTCCTTACTTCGGGGTCCCTGTTTCAGGCGCCACTTGCCCCAGCCCGCAGGGCGAGTAATTAACCAGGGTCCGAAGGGGACCAAGCCTGAAAGAGAAACGGGCGAGAGAGAGGAACAAGGCCAAGCAAAAACGGTTGTCAAAGCCTAACTTTACTTCAGAAGGGCAGGGCAATTATACTTGCAGAGCAAGGAAGCATTAAGAGGAAGTGGGGCGGGGGGTGTACACCTGGCTTCACACCTGGCCGGAGCGGAAGCGTTGACAAAACATTTTATGGTTTTTCCGAGAACACTCCATGGTTCCTCCGAAAATAGACTGTTACTCAGATAAGGTCAAATTCTCAGGGACAACAGGGACACTCTGTCCCTGACACCATAGCAGGCTTAGAAAAATACAAAATGTATGGTTCAAATATTAAAGTGACACCAGGAGTATAATGAAGCTAAATCCTGTGTTCAAGAATATTAAAGGGAATTAAGGGAGTGGTGACCTCTGAGTAAGTTCCCACCAAGCTAAGCTTATTGTTTATGTATTTGCAGTTGAACAATGGCTAATTATAGCATGACAGGTGTTATTACATGGTTACTGTTTTCATTTTGACATTTAATCTGAAATGAACTACATTCCAGAAATGGGGGGGCACACTTGTGATCTTGGTCTTGAGGCTGGAAGACACGGGCTTTTCAACTGGATATTAATATGGGATGACACATATTTTGATCTGGATCTTGAGGCATAGTGGTGAAGAGCTTATGCCCAGGCATGGTGGTACATTCCTTTAATCCCACAAGACAAAAGCAAGTAGATCTCCGAATTCAAGGCCAGAGAAATTTTCAAGTAGAGTAAAACTTATGTCCAGTCATGGCGGTAGATGCCTTGAATCCCAACACCCAGGGGACAGAGGCATGAAGGTATCTGAATTCAAGGTCAGTTTACAGAGCATGTTCTATGACAACCAAACATAGGCAGAGAAAGATACAAATAGAACAAGGGGGTCATGTTTCCAACCCCAGCAAGCAGCAGAACTCCTCAGGTTCCGCCTTGTGGGTCTGGCTTTAGAGTCAAAGTAGAAAGGGTTACTGGGATGTAGAATCCAGCTAGCGGTTCTACTTGGGTTGGTGGGTTTCTTCAGACTGGAAGTTAGGCTAGACCTGCAGAATTAAATGGGCAGAGAACAAAAGAAAGAGATGAACACTAAGTAAATGTATCAAAAAAACACTTTACTTGGGGTGTATTGGGTTTTTATAACCAGGCACAAAATGAAACCGGAATATCCAAACATAATATATGCATAAGGTAAATACAGCTCTAGACATATAGACACCAGGTTCTCAGTGGATTCAGTTCTCAGGCAGTTAATTTTGTTTACAGTCAGCAATGTCCTCAAACAGGAGGCATAGCAGGAGGCATGTCAGGGGCTAGGTGTAAGTCCCTCTCGGTTCTAGGAGGAGTTGCAGTGTTGTGGGCTATTGTTTTGATCCACAGGTGGCCAGCTTCGGTCCCAAGCTGTCAGCTCCATAAAGCTCAGGCAGAGAGAGGGAGATGAGACCAGGGAAGGGATGCAACATCTCACCCTTATTTATATATAAAAAGGCAGGATCAAGGCCATGTCATTTGGCACAGTTCTGTACAGGAATCATTATGGTGCTTAGATGGGAAAACCTGTACATTCTCCTGGTTTTCATCTTTCTGTCATCAAGATGATGTGCAACTAGTTTGATACAGCAAACTGGGCTTATAACATGTTTTTAATAAAAACACAGCCACTTGGCATGTGCTTCTGTCTGGGTAGACTACTGCCAGAGAGACAGGCTTCCATATGCACCATCCATCTGCACAGTAAATGCCAAGATATGCCTTTAATACCTGCAGAGTCCAGGAGCTGCCACCATTTCTCTGAAAGCAGCTTTCTAAGAAGTCCTCATAAGATCGCTGGCCTTGAAGCTGAAGCTGAGTTTAGGCCTCTGTTGAGTTGCAAATTTTCAGCTTTGTCTCTGAAGGCAGTTGCCTAGGGAACAGGTCTCAATTCACATGCAAATTAGCAGGTTAGTACTGCAGACTCCCGGGATTTACATTAACCTTTGGAATGCTGGAGTGGTGGGCCAGTGACTTTGGGATGGCACCGACTTTGGAGTGATTCAGGCCAGCGCCTTCAGGATAGTGCTGGCTCTTGGAGTGTAAATAATGCAGAGATAGCCAAAACTTCCCTGCTTTGGGTGTGAGCCAATGTATAGGACCATTTATTTTGCTTCGGGAATAAGCAATTTTCTGGATAAAACGGGAAGAAACACATTCAAAGCAGGAAGAAAAAGCCTGTCAGCTTAGAACAAGAAAAAACTAAAGAAAAAGAAAAAGCTTTTCCGAAGTGAGTTTGAGCAGACCTGCTAAGAGGGCAGTGGCTCTGAGTCAACTTGACAGATTAATCTTTCCGGGAGCTAGCATGCTCTGTCCTCTTTCTGAGAGAAGATACATACAGACCCTCTGCCCAAGACCAAAACAGGGTCAGGTCCATGCCAAGCATTAGTGAGCAAGTCCTTCCAGTGTATCATGGCATATGAACTTGAAGTGTTAGGATGCCAGTGTTGGTCCATCCCTTTGATGTCAGTCTGCAAGAAATTCAGGATAAAAAGTACTAAGGCAAAATGTGCCTTTAGAGACCTCAGGGGGAACAGATTCCACCTGTCCCCGGTCTTGAAAAGCCAGTTTTTAATCATTCGATGAGCTTGCTCAACCATACCCTGTCCCATAGGGCTATATGGGATTCCAGTTTTATGAAAAATGCCAAAATCCTTGCAAAAAGAAATAAAGTTTTTGCCAGTGTAAGCTGGTCCATTGTCAGTCTTGATTATTTTGGGCATATCCATAACACTAAATGCTTGTAAATAATGATCAATTACATTCCTAGAGGCTTCTCTTGTTTGCAGGGAAGCAAACATAAATCCTGAACAATTATCAATACAGACATGTATATATTTAAGCTTTCCAAATTCTGCATAATGAGTTACATCCATCTCCCAGATTTGATTGGGTATAAGGCCCCTTGGGTCCACCCCCAAATGTGGTACTGGAGTTAAAATAATGCACTTAGGGCATTGTTTAACAATCATTCTTGATTGTTCTTTGGAAATTTTATGTTTGAGCCTCAGAGTTTGCCTAGATAGACGGAAATTATCATGATCCTGTTTAGTTAAGGCCATAGGATCTGAAATTAAAACCTCTCCTTCCAGAACCCTGTCAATGAGGACATTGCCTCTGGCTAATGCCCCAGGTAGGCAAGAATGAGCCCGTATGTGATCAATATAAAATTGTTTTTTTCATGCAAGAATAATATTTTGTAATTGAGAAAACAAGGTACCTGCTGGGGTGTCCAACTTAAACATACCACACATTTCCAGTAATGGTACTGATTGGGAAATGTAAAAGCTGTCTGTGTAGAGATTAAATGCATCAGATACTGCTTCAAATACCTTTAAAACTGCGGTTAGTTCAGCTAATTGAGCTGAGAGACCAGGAGTCTCTATAACCACCTGTTGACTATTAATAAGATATCAAGCTTTTCCTTTAGAGGAATCATCAGTAAATACCACAAGGACATTGTTTAAGGGCTGCCAAGCTGTTATATTTGGAAAAATCACTTCATGCACATTTAAAAACTTTATTAGTTTATCCTAGGGATAATGATTATCTATAGTTCCTCGAAATCCTATTTGAGTAAGCAATCATTCTGTGCTATGCTGCTTTAACCAGGAATCTTGCTCCAAAGTAAAAGGCTGAATGATAACATCTGGCTCTTTGCCAAAATAAGTTAGTGCTTGCTTTCTACAAAGCAAAATTATTCGTGCAACAGCTTCATAGTATGGCAAGATATCACGTGTAGGAGGCACCTTTGAATGGATCCACATAAGAGGTGCCTTCTGCCATAATTATGCCGTAGGGGCATGAGTTGTGTTGAAAATTAATAAATGCAAAGGTAAAGAATAATCTATGTAAGTAACAAATTGATTCTCAATAGCTTTTTCTACCTGTTGTAAAGCAGATATTCCTTCTTTAGTTAAGGATCTAGGGTCAGAATTACCTCTTAGAGTATCAAATAAGGGCTTCCAGTCTCCCGTAGTAAGTTTTAGGTATGGACAAATCCAATCGATATCACCTAATAATTTCTGCAAATCATTTAAGGTTTTTAATTTGTCTCTATGAATAACTATCTTTCGAGAAATAACAGCATGATCCGTAAGTGTAAAGCCTAAATAATTATACGGATTCTGAGTTTGCACCTTCTCTGGGGCTATCTGCATCCCCCTCTCATTAAAGGCAACTTGTCAGTCTCTATAACATAAAAGTACATCTTGAGCAATTTTTCCCCGCTATTAAGACATCATCTGTGTAGTGGGCAATATATATCATTGGCCATTTTCTTCTTATAGAATCAATGACCTGTGCCACAAATTTCTGGTATAACATAGGACTATTAGTCATACCTTGAGGAAGGACTGTCCATTGATAACTTTTCATAGGTTCCTTAAAGTTTATAGATGGAAACACTAAAAGCAAACCTCTCACAATCCTCAGGTTGCAAAGGAATTGTAAAGAAACAGTCCTTTAAATCCATAACTATTTTGTAAAATCCTTTTGGAATTGCCACTGGAGGTGGCAATCCAGTCTGTAATGTTCCTATTACTACCATAGTTTCATTAACCTTCCTCAAATCTTGCAACAGTCTCCATTTACCTGACAAATATAGGCATGTTTCACGGGGAATTTGATTCCCTCAGATATCCTACTTCTAATTGCTCCTGCACCAGCAATGAAGCTGCTTCTATTTCCTCTTGAGATAAAGACCACTGATCAACCCACACCGGAGTATTATTTACCCACTGGATTTTGTCTTCATGGGGCACAGGAAAGACAGTGGTCATTATAGAAAATGTTTCAAACCTTTATTATTAGAATGAGGCTTATGGCCTCTGTATGTTCTAATGTCCCGTATGGACCTCTGCTTATTAGCTAGCTCACTAGGACTGCATAGTACCAGCTGCATCTGTGACAACAGATCTCTCCCCTAAAGAGTGACAGGGAGGTTTGACATGACATATGGCTGGATCTGCCCTGTATTACCTTCCTCATCCTTCCAGGTTAGAAACTTAGAGCTTCATTTTGGGTTATTGGCATAACCGATCCCTTGGAGATGAATAATGGACTCTGTCAGTGTGGGGCAGTTCTGACAGCCAGAGTCCAGTAGAGCAGAGCCACTTTGAACCCCGGAGACCTACTGAGCATTTGCTCAAAGGGACGGAAGGTGTTCAGTGAATTGCTCCTGAGACCATGGCTCAGATTTCAGCCCAGACCCCTCACAGCTGCCCCTGCAGGAGATGTGTGCTCTATCAGGCAGACACTGCCTCCAACTCCCAGCATTCTAGCTGGACCTTACACATAGTCATCTGACCAGAAGCCAGGCATGCCATGCCCCATACAATAAAAAGGGTGGTTTGTCCCCTCCTCACTCTCTTATTCCCTCCTCTCTCTCTCTTGCCTCCTCTCTCTTTTTGTTCCCTTCTTTTTTCTTCTTCTCCCCTCTCGCTCTCGATTCCCCTCTCTCTTTGTCTCTTGCTTCCTCTCTCTTGTTCCCTTCCCTTCTCTCTCTTGCCTCCCCTCTCTCTCTCTTGCTTCCCCTCTCTTTCCTCTCTCTCTCTCTCTCTCTCTCTCTCTCTCTCTCTCTCTCTCTCTCCTTCCTCTCCTTTCCTTCTCTCCACTCAACTAGCATATTTCCCCTTCCTACAATAAAATAACTCATTCATACATTGCCTCCTTTTTAATTAAGGTGCCTTGCAGCAAACAGGCCAGGCCCCAGGAGGAGAGAGAGAGACCTGGGCCTCACCTCCAGGCCCACAGCCAGCCCTAGGAGGGAGAGAGACTCGGGCCTCAGCACCAGGCCCCCTGCCACCCCAGGGAGAGAGAGAGCCACAGCAGGCTGGGCCTGGGCCACAACCCAGGCCCCTCCACCTTATTGGAACAACATGTCAGAGCCCGAGTTGAGGGTCAGTTCTGCCCTGTGATAATAGTTACATCAGTTCTAGTATCTAGTAAACCTACAAACTTTTTCCTTCAATAGTTAGTTTAAGATTAGGCCTCTTATTTGTAATAGACTGTATCCAAAATACTTCAGGAGCACCAGAACAACTCTGTCCTGCTTCATTAGTAACAGCCTTAGAAGACATATGATACAAAGGAACCAAAATAAGCTGAACAATCTTTTGATAAGCAGGTACTGACACCGCATGGTGAGGAAGCCATAATTTTTATTTCTCCTTGATAATTTCGATCAATAATACCTGTGTAAATCTGTAATCCATCTACAATCACACTACCTTTTCCATTCACAAACCCCCAAGTCTCTGAAGGTAATGGACCATAAACTCCAGTAGACAGAATTTTAACTCTCATTTCTGGGGCTAGTAATGTGTGCCAGGTGGAGAATAAGTCCACTCCTGTACATCCTGCCACTGCTCTGTAGCACTCAAGTAGAGATCTTTCTGATTTGTTGGCAGTCTTGGGGCCCCATGCACTGCCTTTTGGTTCAAGAATGGGACCCGAGGCCAGCCCCTGGACTCGTTTTTTTGACCAGATTTAGTCTTGAGAGCCTTTCTTAGTTCTACCCTCTCTGGACCAATGTTTTCCTCTCGTACAATGATCACATAGCCTCAGCACAGCACCTGGTTGCTGCCTCTCTGCACTTCCTGATTTTTTTAGAACACTCACTTTTAAAATGGTTAATGCTGCCACAATGATAGCATTTTTTACTATCCTGCCATTGTGCCAGAATTTCTGGGATGGTAGTGACTTGTAATGCTGCTACAATGGCTAACCCCTGATTATACGAAGGCCCAATGTCTGCACAAAGGTGAATATATCCAGATAAATCCATCTGACCCTTGTGTGGTAGAACTGCTCTGCATGTCGAGTTAGCATTTTCAAAAACCAACTGCATGATAGTGATAAGCAGACCATCAGAATAGGAACTCCCAAGCGTCCTGCTGGCGGCTTGTTGCAGCCTAGCCACAAAGTTTTGGAAAGATTCCTCTGGACACTGCCGTATAGCAGTCAAGCTTGTGCTACCCTCACCTCTCGCCGGCTGCTGCACCCAAGCCTTCCTGGCAGCTATAGCAACTTGGGCAAATGCCCCAGTGGGGGAGTCAATCTGTTTAATATTCCCTTCATACTGTCCTTCCCCCAGAAGCATATCCAAATTCCAGTCTGGATTACCTGACTGAGCGTTCTGCATAGCCATTTTTTTTCACTAGCTTCTCGTCACTCTGAATTCCAGACCAAGTAATCCCCTGCCTGCAACGTGGCTTGACACAAAACCTTCCAGTCCTGCAGTGTTAGATTATAATCTATGATATTATCCACCAACGCTTAAGTAAATGGTGCATTAGGACCATATTGATTAACTGCTTCTTTTAAATCCTTAATAATTTTGATATCAAAAGCTTGATAATATCTATACATATCGTCATTCTGATCTCTGTGTTCTATTACCAGATGCTAGTAACCTGGAGATGTCTTGCCTGTTCCCCCAAGCCTGGCAGAATGCCCTCTCTAAGGGCGAATGTCCTGCCTCCAGATAGATGTCTTTCCTTCTGCCTGCCTGCATCTTAAATCCTCTAAGTTCATCACTTAATTCTCGTAGCTTAATCTCAAGCTCTGCCTTACTTAAAGGAGACCCATTTTGAGTTTTCTCCCTAATCCGGGAGGGAGCAGGTTTTGCATAAGAACGCCATCTCCTCACACAAGACACAGCGATTTTGCCTTTTGCAGAAGAAGTTTGGATCTCTTCAGCCACCGTACTCAAGCCAGAGCAACTTTGGACCCCTTCACTCTCCATAGTGGATGTATCTGTTTCTGAATCTGTTTCTGTCACCTCTGAATTTGTCAGACTTATTTCGCTGTCTGAATGATCCTCTTTCTACTCATTTTTCTCATTTTCATTCATGACTATCCCCCAAAGGCAGAAGGGAAATCCATCTACCTTTTTATTTTTGAGAGCCTTTCCTATTTTCTCCCAAGATTTCTTATTAATCTTGGTCAGTCCTTCCAACCAAGGACAGTGAATTTCTATCTGGTCTGACAGCTCTATCAATGCTTCTTTCTTAACCCTGACTTCTTTTGTTCTGAGTAACTTGTCCACATTCTGGATAGCTACCTGGGTCAGTACTGTTCAACCTAGTTCCCACAGCCATCCTACACAGATTCTTACAAATTGGCCAGTGCTACCCTTATTTCTTACCGTGTGGAAATGGCTACACCCATTCCTTTGGTTCCTTTTGTCTTTTAGGTAGAGCTCTGCAAACAACAGTGTAGCCTTAGTCCATTTCCCCCTCCCCAGCATCTGAGCCATATGCCCGGGTGCCATTCTGTAGAATCTGGCTAGTGGTTCTACTCAGGTTGGTGGGTTTCTTCAGACTGGAGATTAGGATAGACCTGCGGAATCAAACGGGTGGAGAACAAAAGAAAGAGATGGACACTAAGTAAATGTATCAAAGCAACACTTTACTCAGGGTGTAATGGGTTTTTATAACCAGGCACAAAATGAAACTGAAATATCCAAACATAATATATGCATAAGGTAAATATAGCTCTAGATGTATACATGCCAGGTTCTCAGTGGATTCCGTTCTTAGGCAGTTAATTTTGTTTACAGTCAGCAATGTCCTCAAACAGGTGGCATAGCAGGAGCCTTGTCAGGAGCTAGCTGTAAGTTGTCTCTTGGTTCCAGGAGGAGTTGCAGTGTTGTGGGCTATTGTTTTGATCCACAGGTGGCCAGCTTTGGACCCAGGCTGTCAGCTCCATACAGCTCAGGCAGAGAGAGGGAGATGAGACCAGGGGAGGGATGCAACACTGGGACAATTGATACTGGTTAGACTGAGCTAAGAAATTATCAGTCATTAAGAAGAGACCAGTATTACTGAAGTAAAGTCTTCTGGGAAGTGTTTTCTGAGAGCACAAACAATCTGTTACAGAGACAGAAAGCAGGCATGGCAATATGTAAGAATCACTCATATGGTACTTATTTTGAAGATACGAAATGGTTATGGAGAACAGCTGAACCCTGGCACTGTGAGTGTCCAGGAAAGGCCATTTGAAGGTACAGCCACAGTTTCAGATGACACCCAAGTTCTCAAGAAGTCATAAAAAGAATTTGAGGTTTGACACCATAAAGAGAGATAATTGGTAAAGCTTAGCTGCAGAAGTAGACCCCAGTGTATTGACAATATTAGTACCATACAATTATCACTAAAATTATGAGTAGTGGAGTTGTGTCAACCATAGCCTAAAATCCTACAAAAGACAAATTGGGCGAAGTGACTCTAGTCCTTTGAAGGAGCCTAGATTATATGTGTATCCCAGACATTAGAAAAAGGAGCTTTAAAGTTGAATTTGCCTTGGAGGTCCCATAATATTAGAGATGTCAGAGCCATGGAATACCTGCAGGAAAGCTACTAACAGGGGGTGTAAATATTCCAAGGAAAAAATTGCTGCAGTCATCAATACTGAATGAAGTTAGACATAAGACATGAAGGTACAGAGTTTGGAGTAAGCCTTACTGCTGTTTGCTCTTGCTTTGGTCCAGTATTTCTTCACTATGACATTTTGAAAGAATAAAGTATATATAGTGCCATGATATGTTGTAAGAATGTGGTTTGCCTTTTGATACTGATTTTTTTTAAAGTGGTTACAGTTAAGTATGAATCAGAGAAGAGACTTTGGAATTTTAACATTGTTGATACTGCTATAGATAATGGGAAGTTTGGAAATTGAACAAAATACATGTTTTTATAAAGCAATGTCTAGATGTGTCCCCCATTGACCCACGTGTTTGAACATCTTTCGAGTACTAGAATGGAATATAGTGGTTTGAATATGCTTGGCCCATGAGAAGTGGTATATTAAGAGGTGTGGCCTTTTTGGAGGAAGTGCATCCTGGTGCTTTGAGGTCTCCTAGGTCTTAAACTCTGTACCTCGAAATACAGAACTTTCAGAAACTTTTCCAACACTATGTCTGTCTGGATGCTGCCATAGTTCCTGCCAAGATGATAATAGACTGAACCTCTGAAACTGTAAGCCAGCCCCAATTGAATGTTGTCCCTTAGTAGAGTTGCCTTGGTCATGCTATCTCTCCATAAGATAAAAAACCAAAACTAAGAGAGTTACCAAGTGTTTTCTTAGTATGTGATAGAAAGCATGTAAGCAGAGAGATTGTTCACTCTAGGACTGTAGAGAAACATTGAATTTGGTTCCTAGACTGGACTTAGTAATTACCTTTCATGAGGAGTCCTTGAACTTGAGGATAATTAGTAAATGAGATTTATTTCTACTGCAATGTTGAAAAATAGAGAGGAAGAAAAGAAAGAGAACTTTATGTTTCAGGGTAGCTGTGGAGATATGATATGTTATGTCAACAACATAAACTATGCAATAAAGCCAAGGCTGCAACACAAGAAACTTCCTTTTTATTGGTGAATGTACAATTCATGGTTAAACTACAAGTATGTGATATTATTCTAGATACTCATATACAATACAATTTAAACATCAATTGGTGAGAAATTATATATAAGCTTTTGGTGGGGAATGGTGTTCCTAGGATCACTCACCTCAGCATTGAGAGAAATTTAATCTTAATAAAGAAAAATACATATTTACTAGTAAAATAATGAAATATGTAATAAAAGAGAGTAATTATGTGCAAAGTTTTTCTTTAGTCCTTGTTTCTCCTATTTGTTAACTTGACACAAACTGGAATGACATGGGAAGAATGTCTATAAAGGATTGTCTTGGTCAGGTTGACTTAACTTTATGCCTGTGTGGAATCATCTATATAACATTTGTGATCTCTGTATAGAAAGCATAAAAGTAGGCAACACATATCTCTGGGCTTGTGTCCTAGGCTGTATAAAGAAAGAAAAATGAAGAGAGCAGTAAGAATTAATGTATATATTCATTTTTCTCTGCTCTTAAGTCTGGATATTACTGGCTCTATTTAGTTCTTGTCACCTCAGTGACCCAAAAAATGATGGACAATAAATGGTATATGTGAGCTAAAATAAACCCTTGTCCTCTAAGATGTTTCTGTCAAATATCTCATCAGGAATCAGAAATAAAACCCAGAGAGCAGTCAGACTAAGTACTGTATAATCATTTCCATATCTATCTTCACCAAAACATAGGAAACATGGATAGGAATTTTAACACATCTTATCCAAATTTATTTTCTTTTATCAACTATGATCTCTGAAAGAAGAAAGATGACAGTGGAACAAAAAATGTTTTCACATGTGAAATTGAGCATTTCTTTTTGAGGAATGGTAAGTTGCCTAGTGTACATAATTTTGTGGTCAGTTGTGCATTATGATGGATAATGTGTTGGAAGTAACTGATCATGTATTCCTTTATACTTGCTGCTGGGAAGTTCATCCTCTACATACAGCCTAGATTATGCTGATTTTATTTCTACAAGATCCTCAATCTCACTTCTCTTTAAACCTATATCTACTCTTACTGAAATATTACTCTGGGTAGCTCTTTCAGACATAGTATCAAAGATGCTCAGAGAAAAAGGAAGAGCAATAAAAGAGAGATATACATGTGTTTTACAACTCCCAACATCTGGTTGTAACTGCTAGGATTATCACAATGGACATAAGTGTAACATAAGTCCATGGCCTATGGTCAATACTGTACAGGAGACAGATAAGCCCTGGAGATAGGAAGTAGCTCTTTTATTTTTCATAGTTTGGACAGCCCTCATGTCTTCCTGTGGTAGTCAGATGATTTAACATTAGTTCACATTGTAATATTTTAAAATAGATTTTTAAACAGTGTCTTACCAATTTGCTAGATATCCTTCTTTTTAGTGTCCTCCTAAGTGAGTCTCCTGAAATAGAAATATTTATTGAATGCAAGATAGATGGCTTATAGATGAGAGAGAGAGAGAGAGAGAGAGAGAGAGAGAGAGAGAGAGA
>JADRCD010105696.1:6822-26564 GCA_019843815.1 Montemys delectorum | reverse complement strand
GAGAGAGAGAGAGAGAGAGAGAGAGAGAGAGAGAGAGAGAGACGATGGATTGAAATATGAGAGATTGAAAAAACAGAAACGTGTGGGGCAGTGAGCAGTTCTGACAGCCGGAGTCCAGTAGAACAGAGCCACCTTGGAACCCTGGAGACCCACTGAGCAATGTAAATTTGCTTATAAGGGATGGCAGGCGTTTAATGATTGCTCCTGAGACCAATGGCTCAGATTTCATCCCAGATCCCTCACAGCTCCCCCTGCAGGAGATGTGTGCTCTATCAGGCAGACACTGCCTCAAACTCCCAGCATTCTAGCTGTGCATTACACCCAGTCATCTGACCACAAGCCAGGCATGCCACACCCCATACAATAAAAGGAGTGGTTTGTCCTCTCCTCACTTTCTTACCCTTTTCCTCTTATTTCCTCACTCTCTTACTCTCCTACTCTTCTCTCTAACTCTTACACTCCCCTGCTCCTCACTCTCTCTTACTCTCTCACCCTCTTGCTCTCTTACTTCTCTCCTCTCACTCTTACTTCCTCTTGCTCTTTTGCTCTCTCTCTCCTTTCTGCTCTTTGTTCTCACCTCTTGCTTTCTTCCTCTTCTTTTTCTCTCTCTCCTTCCTCTCCTTTTCTTTAACTCTACTTAACCAGCATATTTCTCCTTCCTACAATAAAATAACTCATTCATAAATTGCCTCCTTTTTAATTAAGGTGCCGTGCCGCACACAGGTTAGCCCCAGGGAGGGAGAGAGAGAGACCCGTGCCTCAGCAGCAGGCCCTCTGCCACCAGGGAGAGAGAGAGCCTCAGCCAGGCAGGCGGGCCACAGCCCAGGCCCCCTGCTTTTGGACAACAGAGACATGTGTTGGAAATTCAGTCATTTTTATTGTAAAGTATTAAAGATAAACATAATAGAAGTTAATAGTCAGCTTATAAAGAATCATGTTTTTTAATGTGTTCAGAACTGTATTTGGAGTCATGATAAAGACTAATGTACTTAATTACAGGAATAAACTTCCTTTAGTCTCCTGTTTTATGTTTTAAAGGAAATGTGTAACTGAAAAGGAAAAAATGGATTTGATTGTTTGGACTGTGAAGTATACATCCTTTATCAGTTGACAAAGATCAACTGCATAAGGAAAATTCCTACTACTAAATCCTCATTGCTGGAAAAATATAATTGTAATTTGACAGGTATTTTGGGCTTTGAAACTTAAAACCTCTGTAGCATTCTGGCTAATGGTTGCAGTTCATCTCATGATGCTGTTCTTAGATCCTGATCAATTGTTAGTAGCTTGGTGACAAGAATTTATTTATTTATTTTTACCTCCATTGACCTGGTATTTGATTTGTGTTGGAGGAAAGCGACCCCATGACACTTCTGAAATGTTTCAAAGATATGACAACTAACTGTGTAGGCCTCCAAATAGGGCATCATGGGGGATATTCAGTTGGTCATGTCTACAGGCCTTATATGTTTTAATTTTGTAGTTCTAAAGAGGCCCTATTTCAAAATAAGCAAGTCAATGTAAAATATAATATCAGTAGAAAACAGGGCATGATAGCTCATTCCTGTAATCACAGAAAAAAGAGGTTCATCAAAAAGATCTTTGTAAATAGCAGACTTCTCTGTACTTTAGACACTCTGTCTATCCAAATCAATGACAAATACAATTGGAATAGAATCAATGGGCACAGTTTGCTTCCTCTGCCTTCTGAATTCTGGGATTAAAAATGTACAACATCACCACCCAGATCAGAGTGAATTCTTCTTTCTTTTTTTTTAAGCTCTTTAATTCATTTACATTCCAAATACTTCCCTACTTCCTTGTCCCTACTCTGAGTTCTTCATTCCATCCCTATTTCCTTTTGCCTATAATGGGGTGTTCCTTCCCTAGCCCCTAATCATCTGCACCACCAGCCCACCCTACCCCACATGAACCCTGGCATAATACTTCCAGGTGCATCAAGGGATTAGTGTATCCTTTCCTACTGAGACCAACCAAGACAGTCCTATGCTATATATGTGTCAGGGCCAAGGACCAGCCCATATATGCTCACTGATTGGTGGTTTAGTCTCTAGGAACACCCAGTGGTCCCAGTTAATTAATACTTTTGGTTTTCTATGTGGTTGCCATCTGTTTCAGTACCTTCATGCTTTCCTCTAACTTTTCATAGGCTTCCCCAACCTCAATCCAATGGTTGGTTATAAGTATCCAAATCTGTCTCAGTCAGCTACTGACTGAATCTCTCAGAGGACAACCATGCTAGGCTCCAGTCTGCTAGCACAACGTGGTATCAGTAATAGTGTCAGCATTTGGTATATGCCCATGGGATGGATCCCAAGTTGGGCCTGTCACTGGATGGCCTTTCCTTAGGTCTGCACTCCATTTATATACCTGCATTATTTTTAGACAGGAATAATTCAGGGCCAAAAATTTTGAAGGTGGGTTGGTGTCCCCATACCTCAACTGGGAACCCTGCCTATCTACTGAAGGTGGTCTATGTTGGACATTTCTACTATGATTATTCTCATTGAGTCCAAGGATTATCTCACATCCAAAGTCTCTGGGACATTCTAGAGGTTCCACCTGCCCCTAACCTCTGGAGCTGCATATTCTAATTCATTCTTCTGTCCCTCTGGGATTCTCTCCTGTCCTGCCCTTCCTTAAATCCCTACCCTTACAATCTCCCACTCAGGTCCTACTCTCCCTCTGCCTCCTTTGATTATTTTGTTCCCCTTTCTACATGGGATTGAAGCATCCTCATTTGGTTCATGCTTCTTGTTTAACTTTTTAGAACTTGTGGGTTGTATCATGAGTATTCTGAATGTTGGCTAAAATCCACTTATTATTGACTACATACCAAGCATGTACAATTGGGTCTGGTTTACCTCACAGGATAATATTTTCTAGTTCCATCCAATTGCCTGCAAAATTCATGATGTTCTCAATTTTAGTATCTGAATAGTATTCCATTGTGTAAATTATCCACATTTTCTGTATCCATTCTTTGGTTGTGGGATATCTGTTTTTTTCCAGTTTCTAACTACTATAAATAAGGCTGCTCTGAACATAATATAGCATGTGTCCTTGTGGTATGGTGATATATCTTGCAGGTATGTGCCCAGGAGTAGTATAGCTGAGTTGCCAGTTAGAACTATTTCTAAGTTTCTGAGAAACTGCCAGAATGATTTCCAGAGTGGTTGTACATGTTTGCAATCCCACCAAAATTTTAGGAGTGTTCCTCTTTCCCAATATCCTTTCTAACATGTGCTGTTACTTGAGTTTTTGTTCATAGCCATTCTACTAGGTGTGAGGTAGAATCTCAGGGTTGTTTTGATTTGAATTTCCTGAATGTCAAAAAATTTTGAACAGTTTTTAAGTGCTTCTCAGCTGTTTGAGATTTCTCTGTTGAGAATACTTTAGCTCTGTAGCTTATTTATAAAATCAGGTTATATGGTTTTGTGTCATATAACTTCTTGAATTCTTTATATATTTTGGATATTAGCTCTAAATTGGTTGTAAGGTAAGTAAATATCCTTTTGCAATCTTTAGGTCATCATTTTTTTCCTATTAACATTGTCCTTTGCCTTACAGAAGCTTTTCAGTTTCATGAAGTCCCATTTGTAAATTGTTGATGTTACAACCTGATTCACTGGTGCTCTCTTCAGGAAATTTTCCCCTGGCTAGTGCATTTGAAGCTATCTCTCACTTTCTCTTTTACTAGACTCAGTGTATCTGGTTTTACAATGAGGTCCGTGATCCACTTGGACTTTAGCTTTATAGAATGTGATAAACATGGGTAAATTTACATTCTTCTACATGTAGACTTCTAGGTAGTCCAACAGTATTTGTTGAATGTGTTTGCTGTTTTACACAGTATAGTTTTGACTTCGGTGTCAGAGATCAAGTGTCCATAAATGTGTGCATTGATTTCTCAGTCTTTCATTTAATTACATTGATTGACCTGCGTATCTCTTTACCTAGACCATGCAGTTTTTATCAGTACTGCTCTGTATTACAGGCTGAAGTTGGGAATGGCAATTCCCTCAGAAGTTCTCTTATTGTTGAGAATTGTTTTTGCCATCCTATGTTTGGCACAACCATCCTCTGCTATCACTTGTTGGGGACAAGATATGGGGCAAAAATTGTGGTTTCACATCTTCTCAGGGCTGGAGCCACTGGGCGAGGTAGGAAACAGAAATTCTGACTGTGGAGACCTCATGGAACCACCAGGTGGGCATTGGACTGTGAGAATCCATGGGATCCTGCTCCTGAGGGTGAGCAAATGTGCAGTCTGGGGTCCCTGCAGACCTACTGGAGTCTAGCTCTGACTCTCAGGCACCACAGATGCCACTGGGGCTGTGAAAGAGCTGGATTTTTGGTCCCTGGGGCTCACAGAGGGGACAACAGGTTCTCACTCTAGGACATAGGAGACATGGCTGTATGTCACAGAAGAGCTGAGAATGGATCCTTGGGTAGACACTCACCTGGTGGCCGAAGGGAAAAGGGTAGGGGAAGAACTCTGGTAGGTTGCTTCAGGGAGGAGAGAGTCTGGCTAGCTCATTAGGCTGCTTGGTTTGGCTGGTAGCCATGGCTACAGAACAGGGAGGCTTCCCCACATCAATTTAAACATGTAGCTCTTGAGAGGATAGTCTGCTCCATTGTTGCGGCATGTTGGGTCCCAATAAGCAGAGACTGTCTGTGGTTTTAGGCATTTATTGTAGAAAGACAGAGAGAGGAAGAAGAATAAAGAAGCAGAGGCTGGGCATGGCCAAGTGGAGAGAGTGGGAAGGGAAGGGAGAGAGGGAGGGGGAAAGGGAGCAAGAGTAAAAGCAATATGGTAAGAGAGGCAAAGGAGTCAAGAGAGAGAGGAAGGGCCAGGAAACCCCTTTATTAGTGAGCTGGGCTACATTGCTGATGCCAGGGAGTGGTGGGGCAGTACATACCTGCATATAGCCAGGTAACTTTGGGACTGGAATCTAGCCAGGATACCAGGAGCTCGGGACATTGCCCTATGAGACTGATGGCCACAGGATTATGGAGTTGAGGGCTTGTGGTGTCAGAAGTCTAGTATTTGGGAGCATATTTCATGGGAGCATATTTCTGATCCTTGTAGAATTTTCTACTGGGTCTCAGAAGTAAGCCTTGTTCAACCAGAACACAGAATGCCTTTCACGCTCCAACAATCCTAGGGTATTGTTTTACTATATGTGATGATTTGATTTAAGTTTTCTAGGTTGAAGGAGTGGCACTATTTCTAGGTTGGAGTAGGTGTGGCTCTGTTGGAATAGTTGTGTCACTGTGGGTGTGGGCTTTAAGACCCTATCTATAAATCAGTCTTCAACTAGCAGCCTTCAGAGGAAGATGTAGAACTCTCAACTCCAAATGCACCACATTATTCTGGACTCTGCCACGATCCTGCCTTGATCATTATGTACTGAAACTCTGAATCTGGAAGCCTGATCCAAATAAATATTGCCTTTATAAGATTTCCCTTGGTCGTGGTGTCTATTCATAGCAGTAAAACCCTAACTAATACACTATATGACTTTGAGAATTGCTATTTCCATGTCTGTGAAGAATTGTGTTGGAATTTTGATGGATAGTGCATTGAATCTGTAGATTGATTTTAGTAAGATGGTCATTTTTACTGTTAATCTTACCAATCCATGAACATGGGAGATCTTTCTATCATCTGAGATCTTCAGTTTATTTGTTCAGTGACTTGAAGTTCTTGTCTTACAGATCTTACACTGGCTTGGTTAGAGTTACAGGAAATATTTTACATTATTTCTGGCTATTGTGAAGGGTGTCATTTTCCTAATTTCTTTCTTAAACCCTTTAAAAGTAAAAAGTGAGACTACTGTTTTGTCTGAGTTAATTTTTTTTATTCAGCCACTTTGCTGAAGTTGTTTATTGGCTAAAGTAATTCTCTGGTAGAATTTTTGAGGTATATCATATCATCTACAAATAGTGATACCTTGATTTCTTCTTTTTCAATTTCTACCCCCTTGATCTCTTTTTGTTGTCTAATTGCTCTAGTTATAACTTTGAGTATCTAATTTGATAGAGCAAGAGTAGGCAGTCTTATATTGTCCCTGATTTTACAGATACTGTTTCTAGTGTTTCTTCATTTAATTTGATGTTTCCTTTTTTTTAACTTTTACTGCATTATGATGAAAAAGTTACATGATTTCAATTTATCTTAATTTGTTAACATTTAAAAACACATATTAAGTAAATAGAATTAAAGGACATTTTTGTTTCCCTTTTGTACCCCAACTCTTCAAAGAACCCTTTCAATACCTACAATATCTTTTTTATCATATTCCTTAAAATTTATAAAATATTATAACAATAAAAATGAGTATTATAAAAGTTGTTTGATATGAAACAATCAACTTAACAGTAAACTACAAACATATTAACTGTATATTTCAAAATAATACATCACTACTAGTATTTTCTTAAATGAACATAAATATATAAAGTCTTTTTGTTTGTTTCTTTGTTTTGTATTTAGTAGAGTTTAAAATCTTGGCTCTTTCTGTGGTACAAGCTCAAAATAAGAACAATTTTTAGACATTGGATTTCATTGTAATAAGGCTGTACTTCAATGCCCCTCATATCACCAAGGGATTTTAGCTAAGCTGAGAGTTGACAGTTCTGCTGCACCAATGGAATGAATTGTAGGCACGATTTTTGGATACAGACTTCCTGCTATGGTCAAAGCTATTTGACTTGAGTGAGTGACTTTATTCTCAGGCCACACAGAACAGGTAACATTCATTTAAGAAATGGTGTATGTATTAAGATTGTCTATCCATAAAGTCATTCACCAACTGTTTCAATGAGCAATGGTTCTGCTTGGAGGGTGACACAGATATTAGGTGTGGGTAAGAATCTAGTTTGTTGGCTGTGATAATTTGGAAAAGCATTCATTTCAGAAAAAGAGTAACTTGTAAAGTCCTCTTCTTCAAACTTGATACAAGAGCTACAAATGTCAAGCAAATCATTCAGTCTCATTCTTTGTTGTTCTCTTTCCTAACAAGCCACCTCCCAAGTTAATTGTCTATGTCTCCCTTGGATATATAAATACTTTTGAAATATATAAGCTGTTATGAAAACCACAGTATAGTATAATAACATGAAATAAACAGTACTACTAATAGAAAGGCTGAGATAGGAGAAGCAAGATTTCAAGACCCTTATGTTGTACACAGCAAGACACTGTCACAAACAAGCTGAAAGTATATATAGATTGTACAATATTGGACCTATTTCTCCAATTAGCAAATTAGAGAGACCATTGGATGACAATCAACAAATTTCTAATTCCTCATATTTTTTTATTTCAATCAATTAAAATGTTGGTAATATTAATTTTCATATTAAGATATTAAGAAAATGTAATTGTCACTTCTTGTTTTTGTTGTTAGAGGTGGAATTAGATTTATGTGGATTTTTTGAAAGATTATTGTCTGTCTTCTTCTAGCATGTAGTTTTGCTCCTTATGTTGATGTTTTCCACCTATTATCCTTTGTAGGGCTGGATTTATGGAAAGATATTGTGTAAATTTTGTTTTGTCATGGAATATCTTGTGTTCTCCATCTATGGTAATTGAGAGTTTTGCTGGGTATAGTAGCCTGGGCTGGCATTTGTGTTCTTGTAAGGTCTATATGACATCTGCCCAGGATCTTCTAGCTTTCATAGTCTCTGGTAAGAAGTCTGTCGTAATTCTGATAGGCCTGCCTTTATATGTTACATGCCTTTTTTTCCCTTACTGCTTTTAAAATTCTTTCTTTGTTTAGTGCATTTCGTGTTTTTATTATTATGTGTAGGGAGTAATTTCTTTTCTGGTCCAGTCCATTTGGAGTTCTGTAGGCTTCTTGTCTGTTCATGGGTATCTCTTTCTTTAGGTTAGGGAAATTTTCTTCTATAATTTTTTTGAAGATATTTACTGGCCCATTACATTGGGAGTCTTCACTTTCTTGTATACCTATTATTCTTAGGTTTGATCTTCTCATTGAATCCTGGATTTCTTGGATGTTTTGGATTAGGAGCTTTTTGCTTTTTGCATTTTCTTTGACTGTTGTTTCAATGTTTTCTATGTTGTCTTCTGCCCCTAAGATTCTCTCTTCTATCTCTTGTATTTTGTTGGTGATGTTGCATCTACATCTCCTGATTTCTTTCTTAGGTTTTGTATCTCCAGGGTTTTCTCTTTCTTATTTCTTTATTGTTTCTATTTCCATTTTTAGATTCTGGATGGTTTTCTCATTTCCTTCACCTGTTTGATTGTGTTTTCCTGTAGTTCTTTTAGGGATTTTTGTGTTTCCTCTTTACGAGTTTCTAGCTCTTTACCTGTGTTCTCCTGTATTTCTTTGAGGGTGCTACTTATATCTTTCTTAAGGTCCTGTACAATCTTCATGAGAAGTGATTTTAGATCTGAATCTTGCTTTTCCAGTGAGATGGTGTGTCCAGGACTTGCTATGGTGGGTTCTGATGATGCCAAGTAACCTTGGTTTTTGTTTTTTATTTTGTTATGCTTGTCCCTCCCCCGGCCATCTGGTTATCTTTAGTGGTACCTGTGGTATCTGCCCTTGGAGAACTGGAGCCTGTCCTTCCTCTGATCCTGCTTGTGTCAGAACTCCTCAGAGTCAATATGTCTCTGTGATCCTGTGATTCTTGGATCCTGTGACTCTGGGCTTGTTAGAGCACCTGGGAGTGAAGCAACTTCCTCTGGGTGTTGTGGGACTGGCTGTGAAGCCTGGGCCAAAGGTCTGCTCAGGACACCAACTCAGAGAGACCAGAAGGAACCTGAGCCACTCTGCTGGTGGACTTCCTGTGTGCCTCATTCCACTGGTCCCAGTTACTCCCGGTGTTGGGACAAATGTTATGTCTTCCTCACCTCTAATCCTGAGAGTGTCAGAGTGCTTGGGAAAGTAGCTCTAATTTGATATTTTCTGTTTGTTTGTTGTATATTGCTCTTATCATGTTCAGGTATTTGCCATTAATTATTGATCCCTAAATGATATTTAATGTGATGGCTTGTTGGATTAAGTTGAGGGTTTTTTCAGGGATATAATGAGATGAACATGTGATTTTTCTCTTTGTTTATATAGTGGATTACATTGATGGATTTCTGTATATTGAATGATTTCTGGATCCGTGAGAGGAATCATACTAGATTGTGGTGAATGATGCTTTTTTCGGTGCTCTTGGATTTGGTAAGTGAGAAGTTTATTGAGTTCTTTTGCATTGATATTCATAAATGAAACTGGTCTGAAGCTCTCTTTCTCTTTTTGGTCTATATGTGGTTTAGTTTCTGAGTATGTGTATTGTAGGATGAATTAGGTAGTGTTCCTTCTATTTCTCTTTTCTGGAATATTTTCAGGGGCATTGGTATTAGCTCTTCTTCCTATGACTGGTAGAAATCTGGACTAAACCATCTAGCACTGGCCTTTTTTTCAGAAAATTGTGTGACTCTATCTTTTTGCTTGAGACTATTTGCAAGGAAAAAAAATTCCACCCCTTTTCTCTGAGATACTGTTTGTTGCTGAGGTGTATTTTTTATATGCAACAAAATGATGGGTCCTATTGTACATCAATCTGTTAGCCTGTGTCTTTTTGTTCAAGAATTGAGTCCACTGATGTTGAGAGATATTAAACACCAATGATTGTTAGTTCATGATATTTTTGTTGTTAGACATGGTATTGTGGTGTGTGATTCTCTTCTTTTGGTTTGTTGTGAGATGATGAATTTCCTGAGTTTTCTAGGATGTAGTTACCCTCTTTCTGTTTAGTTTTCCTTCTAGTAGGGCTGAATTAGGGGAAATTATGGTTTAAATTTGGTTTTGTCATGCAATATCTTGTTTTTACCATCTGTGTTGTTTTAGAGTTTTTCTGGCTATCATAGTCCTGGCTGGCTTCTGTGGTCTCTGATGACCTACCTTACTGTCCAAGATCTTCTCTCTTTTAATGTCTGTTTTGAAAAATATGATGCAATTGTGATAGGTCTGCATTTATATGTTACTTGGTCATTTTTTACAGCTTTTAATATTATTTTTTTAATTCTGTATATTTAGTGTTTTGATTATAATGTGGCAGGAGGATTTTTTTCTATTCCAATCAATTTGATGTTCTGAAGGCTTTTTGTACATTTATGACCATCTCTTTCTTTAGATTTGGGGAGTTTTATTCTATGATTTTGTTGAGGATATTTTCTGGCCCTTTGAACTGGGAATCTTTACCCTCTTCTATTCCTATTGTACTTTAGCTTGGTCTTTTGATTGTGGATGTTTTGGATTAGGAAATTTTTACCCTGTGTATTTTCTTTGGTTGATATGTCAACATTCCTTATAGTATATTCTATGCCTAAGATTCTCTCTTGTATTTTGTTGGTGATGCTTGCATTTTTAGCTCCTGATCACTTTCTTACATTTTCCATTTCCATGGTTGACTCCATTTGTGATTTCCTTATTGTTCCTAATTTCATTTTTAGGTCTTGTACCATTTTGATCATTTCTTTCACTTGTTTGTATTTTAATGTATATCTTTCAGGGAGTTGTTTCCTATTTAAGGGCTTCTACCTGTTTGCCTGTGTTTTGCTCTATTTCTTTAAGGGAGTTGTTTGTATCCTTCTTAAAGACCTCTATCAACTTCATGATATGGGATTTTAGGTCAGACTTTTATTATTCATGTTTGTTAGGATATACAGGGCTTTCAGTGGTAGGAGAACTGGAATCTGATAGTGCCAAATTACATTGGCTTCTTTTGTGTATATTCTGTGCTTGTCTCTCACTATGTAGTTTTATCTCTGGTGTTAACTGGAGTTAACTGGGTGTCTTAGACTGGAGCAGGCCTCCTTAGGATATGTAAAGCTGTGAGATCTGGGTTATATTAGGCTTCCTGGGAAGCAGATAGTGCTGTATTTTGTTAGGTCAAGCCTCCTAAGTTCCTTGTTAGAGCAAGAATCCTGTGTCCTTGTTTCCCTGCTTAGGGCAGACCTCCAGAAAGATACTCTACCATGGATTTGGGTGGAAGTATAGAGTAGAAGGGATGATAGGGATCAAGGTATGAGTGGGATAAATACCATGTATGCTGGACTCCAAGTTGGCATGGTTATTGAGGTGGGAGTGAGGTCTCACTTGTGTTCCTGGTTTGGGCAGATTTCCTGGGAGACAGGTTGGCTGTGGGGTCTGGGGTCCCCAGACAATGAGCAGTCTCACCGGTCTGGCATGGTTTCTAGTGGAGGTACCCAGAATATGTTCTTAAAGAACCAAAGAAAAGCCACTCAGGAATGGTACCACAAAAATGGGCTGGGCTCCTACTGACCAATCACTAATTAAGATAATATGTCCAGCTTTTGTCTACTTGACTTATAACTATCCAAGAGAGAAGGCATAAATATTGAAGAAACTATGAGTGTTTTGTACCTAGAAGATGTTGAAGATAAATTTCTTGGAGTATAGCTTCAACCACCATCAGAGATCTAGACAACATGGGAGAGCCTGCTGATATTGAGGGTGAGTTTTCTACTAAAGCTCCTGTGTAGATTCTAATGGTGGTTTGGGGATATTTTGTTCTTGTATATGCCAGGCCCTTTTCCTTTTAACTTTTTCATTTTTTGAGACAGAAGATCTGAGGGGAAAGGGGAAGGAGCTGGGACTTTTCACTTTTAGCAATGTTCCTTTCTACCACCAGCCTACATTGTTTGATACCCTTGTTTAAGCACAAAAGTATAACTGCATGATCATTCTATAGTGCTGGGGAAATGTTAGAGTTTCCCCACTCCTCCCACTCCCACCCCCCAAAAAACAGATAGGAGTCAATCTGATGCAACTCACAGCAGGGTCTTTATTCTATTTGAGCTAGCACATGGCCATCATGCAGGACAGTTTCGGTGGTGGGGCAGCCCCAAATATCTATTGTGGCAAGGCTTTACAATAAGCAGCAAGCAGGGGGTTAAGTGTCTAAGCATCCAATTGCAAAGCTACTGTGGCTTTTAAAATAATTGACTTGTGCCAAGTGATATCATAAACTTAATTTCTGCTTCCCTCTGCTTTGGTGGTCATTAGGCATGGGATGGGCTTATAACCTGGAGATGCTGGTCTTGTTGGGGATTAGCCTAGATACTGCAACTAGGTTTTAGTTTTGTTGGGGGGCAACTTGGAAACTAATGCTAAGTACCAGGATGTTAATTTTCCTGAGTTCAAACTTAGATCAGGTTCTCTAAAATGGAGTCTGAACTTAAAAGATTTAACAAAAGACAGAGAGTCTGGTGGAGGGGAAAGATTAGGTCCTTTGGTCATCTCTGTTTTGTTTTTGTTTTTTTTTAAGACATTTTCTGGTACTTTGAACTGAGAATCTTCACTCTCTTTTATCCCTATTTTCTTAGGTTTTGTCTTTTCATTGTGTCCCAAATTTCTTGGATATTTTGAGATAAAAGGTTTATTTTTTTATTTTTTATTTTTGTATTTTCTTTGACCATTGTGTCCATATCTTCTATGCCTTACATTCTCTCATCTGTCTCTTGTATTCTATTGTTGATGCTTGCATCTGTAGCTCCTTATCTCTCTTCTAGGTTTTTCATATCCAGGATTGCCTACATTTGTGTTTTCTTTATTGTTTCTATTTACATTTTTTTTAGGTCTTGGCCCACATTGTTCAATTTCTTCATTGGTTTGATTATGTTTTTGTTTGTTTGTTTGTTTGTTTGTTTGTTTGGGTTTTTTGTATGTCTTTAAGGGATTTATTTGTTTGTTCTTTAAGGGGTTCTACCTGTTTACCTGTGTTTTCCTGTATTTCATTCCAGGTGTTAAATATATATATATATATATATATATATATATATATATTCCTTAAAGGACGCTATTTTTTTTTCATGAAATAGGGTGTTAAGGTCAGCATTCTGGTTTTGAGGAGTGTTGAGGTATCCAGGGTTTGCTGTGGTGTGAGGACTGGGTTTGATATTGTCAAAGTATATTCACTTATGTTGCTTTGGTCTTGTGCTTGCCTCTTATGATCTGGTTATCTCTGGTATTTACTATTGTTGCTATCTCTCACTGGAGTCTTTCTCTCCTGTGGTCTTCCTTGGTTCAGGCTGTCTCTGGGTATGGTAGGACATATGGAGAGCATGTCAGGTGAGCCTGGCTGTGTTAGAACCCCTTGGTGTCAAGTTGTCTTTTGGTGTGGATGGAGTGAGAAGGGAGATTGGAGTACAGGATCTTCTCCCAGGCATAGATGTAAACCAGTGGGAAAGTGTGTATACATCCCTGGAGGGTTCCACTTAGGTCAGATATTGGGACAGGGGTTTGGATCTCTCTCACCAGTGAGCCTGAATGTGTCAGAACTTCTGGGGAATCAAACTGTCTCTGGGAGTGGGTAAGCACAGGATCTGCTCCTGGGTGCAGTTGCAAACCTGAACCCAGATGGATCCTTTTAAATTCCAGGACAGCCTGTTCTACAAAGCAAGTTTCTAGGCAGCCAAATTGGTTACTCAGGGAAATCTTGCCTCTCAGACACCAAAGAAGGAGAAGAAGAAAAAGAAGAAGAAGGAGGAGGAGGAGGAGGAGGAGGAAAATAATAGACAAAACAGGAAATATAAAAAGGAAGATGTCCTCAACCTGACAAGACTTCCTGAAAGTGAGGCTATAGACTGAGTAGGGAAACAAGGTGGGAGTGTTTGGTAGATATAATGTAATGAATGGTGGAGGTGTTGGAAGCATCCTGGGAAGAGATTCAGTTAAGATTATGTACTTGGAAGAGATCTTCCATTCCTTTAGATGTGGTTTAGATAAAAGAGCCTGCTCATTTCTAGGGTAATTAGAAAATAAGTGTCCCTATGCAGAAAATGAAAATAGTATGCCTGCAGCATGGCCCTTCACTCATTGGTTGGAGATAAAAGATATAAGAGAAAGAAAATATTATCTGGAACTTTTAAAATTAAGGGAGGCCTTAGTGCTAGCTTCCCTGGACTGAAAGTCTCAGTGTCATAGAGGTTGTTCATATATTCTTTGTACTGTCAAGAATATATATATATATATATATATATATATATATATATTCTTAGAGGCATGTGGAGAGAAAGAATGAGTAGACTGAGTGATCACTGCTGCATACTAAGTCTGCAACAAGTTCTGAGAAGACTTGACGGGTAGATATGAAGTCTATAGAACATCTCAAATCTGTTTGCCCTTTCTAGGTTCTCCAATTCAGGAATAGAATACTTGTCATTTCATATCCCAGTATTATTTTATATCTATAAGTTCCCAAAGGTCTCCCAAAAGATACATCAAATCCAAGAAACATTAGCCTATACATGTACCAAGGTTCCCTCCTGTATTCAAATTTCCAACTGTCTTCATATACACACATGAAAAATGGTTTCCAAGTGTCATAAGTACTTTTAAAAAACTTATGTCTCCAAATCTCTCAAAGTTCCCTGGTCTCCCCAAGAATTCCAATGCAAACAACTCCCCAGTTCCCTCTAGTTTCTGTAAACACACTAAAGAAACAATTATCTCAAACTCTACTAAGTAGCCTAGGAACATTAATGCAATCAAGTCTCTGAAGGTATCCATCCCCTGGAAAGTACAACTCTTTCCAAGAAGCAATAAGTGTTCAAATGCATCCAGGTCCCATAATGTTCTGAAGTTTACAAACATTGTGTAGAAGCTGGGATGAAAAGTGAGGCAGAAGCCTTGTCTTTACACTCATCAGTTTTATTTTTAGAGCCTAGACTATTGTGTGATGACCCTCTCCCTTTGCAATCCATTCCTTTTACTTTCAAGATGTGTATTGAGTCTGGTAGTCTAGATATATGGGTAGGTAAGAATCTTAGAAATACATTTACATGCTGAATAGGCATGGAGAAGCCTGTTCTCAATGCAATGGAACATGTGATCATGTCCCTGTCAATGTCTCTGCAGCTGGTACACTTGTGTACAAAGTTCTTTAGATGTTGGCTTCCTTCTTCAACCCAATCCCTCTAATATGTTTCCCCAATATTCTTGAGTCTTGATCAGGAGCTAGTGGAAAATTGTTGTGCAGTGCTACCTTCTCAAGCCAGACCTAATGTCCCCTTCCATTAACAAAACAAACAGACTCATGCTGAGGCATTACTTATAAAAAAAACAACCAGCACTTAAAAGCAACTCTGTCCCCAAAAAGACCCCAGCAAAGGTGACATCAGTACAAATTTGGAACGCTGGGAAGTGCTACACAACCTATAGGCAGTTCTTGACAAGTTGGAGGAAGTTTTTTCTAATTGTAGAGGTTATTTTTGTCTCTTCCAGATAGCATCTCTTATCTGAGAGTTTCTGGGAAGTTCTTATATATACATATGAGAATAAAAGGCCTAGTAAATCTTGTTAGTTTCAAGGACTTAAAAAGCTACTGAAATATTTATTTCTTGACATCAGACTACTTCTCTGAATTTTAGAAAGCTTCTCTTGTTCTAGAAGTTCTTTAATGTCTGTCTTTATTTCTTCCCTGACTCTGTGAGCACTGAGTAGAGAGTTGTTCAGCTTCTATAAATTTGTAGGCTTTCCCTTGCTTCTGTTTTTGAAATCCAGCTTTTTTTTTTTTGAAAACTAGATTTAATACATTGTGGATTAACAAAATACAAAGCTATTTAAATATTCTTGTGTTAATTGAGGCTTGCTTTGTGACTGACTATATGGTCTGTTTTGCAGAAGTTTGTATGAGGTGGAGAAAACAAGGTATATTGTGATGGTGAGAAAGATCCTATAGATATCTGTTCAGTCTCTTTGATTCATAACTTTCATTATTTCTGTTAATTTCTGTCTTGATGACCTGTCCATTGGTGAGAGTGGATGTTAACATCTCCCATATTAATGTATGGGTTCAATGTGCATATTAAGATTTAGTAATTTTTCTTTAATAGAAGTTGGTGCTCTTGTATTTTCAGCATAGAAGTTCAGAATTGAAAGGTCATCTTGGAGGATGTTTCCTTTGGTGAATATGAGGTTTCCTTCCCCATCTCTTTTGATTATGTTTGCTTGAAAGTCTATTTTATTAGATATTACAGTGGCTCCTCCAGGTTGTTTCTCAGATTCATTTACTTGGAAAAAAATTTCTAGCCCTTTACTCTTAGATAGTGTCTATTTTTGTTGTTGAGTTATGTTTCTTGTATGCAGCTGAAAAGTGGACCCTGTTTGTCAAAATATTTTGTTAGTCTGTGTTTTTTATTTGATAACTGAGTTCGTTAATATTAAGAGATATTAATTATGAATGATTGTAAATTACTGTTATTTTATTGGTGGTATTATTATGTTTGTATATTTGTATGTGCTTCCCTTACTTTGGTTTTGCTGGTGTGGAATTATTTATTTCCTGTGTTTCCTTTTGTGTACATAACCTATTTGGGTTGGAATTTTCTTCAAGTATTTTCTGTAGGGTTGTGTTTTTGGATACACATTGTTTAAATTTGTTTTTTTTTTCTTGGAATATCTGTTTTCTTCATTTATGGTAAATGAGAATGTGGTCCTGTGTAGTTTCAAGAACCAGCCTTAGCTTGGGAGATAGTCCTGAGGAAGGGTGAATGACTGGGAGTCCATTAAGGAAGTGAGGTAACAACTCTGCATTCTGCTCAAGATAGCAATTTCTTCCAGATAATTCTCTGCTCAAGTTAGCTCTCTTGAAGATCAAAACCCAGTCTTTTATTTTGCATAAGCTGCTTCCTTAGGAATTGCATATCAATTAATCATGTACCCAAGGTTCCCTTTAGATCTTTCCCATGGATCAGTATTTTATGACCTTAGCTCATTGACTCTAAAGACAGAGCCACTTGGTCAAAACTGCAGAGTTCTGCTGCTTGCTGGAGCTAGAATATGGCCCTATTGTTCTATTACATTTTAATCAGCTTTCTGTTTTCCAACTCCTTCAATGTCTAACTTGATTGTCCTGGAATTTGTTCTGTAAACAGACCTTGATCTCATATATCTTCATGGTTTTTTCCTGGATGTTAGGTTTGTAGGTATGTACTACCATGCCTGGACCTAAGCTTTTCTTCACCTAGAAGTTGCTCTGTTCTAAGCTTGAATTTAGAAATCTGATTGGATTTGCCCCTTGGGATTAAAGGTATGTACCATCATACCTGAGCCTAAGCTTTTTCTCACAATTCCTTGTAATCTGGATCAAAAGCCCATGTTTTCCTGCCTCAAGTTCTGGATCATAAGTGTGTCCTACATTTCTAGATTGTAGCTAATTCCAGATTAAAAGTTCATAGTTTTTCTTATTTAACTGCAAACATGAACAATAAGCTTAGCTAGAAGGGATACTGCTCTGGGACCACCACTTTCTAAATCTGTTTATCTCCTTCTCTAATATCTTTCTGACAAAGTAAGTTAGTGCAGCTGCCTCTGTTCTTTCATGTCTCTAAAGTTCCTCATATAATTCATATTGCATCCTTATAGTTTTCATAGCTGAAAAATCCCATAAAAAGCAGTTCTTACATTGATTTATATATTCTTGAACTCATATTTTCAGAGTTCTTTCTCAAGGTGGTAAGAGATGTCCTGAAGGTTACAACATTACCATTTTGCTGAAGAACACAAGACACATCCTTAATTTCTAGAGTCTTTTGATTCTGATTATTAAGGTGTCATTAAATTTGGCAGGGAGAACATTCCCCAAAAGAGGAACATGAAGTAAAATATATACATTTTTATATAAATGAGATTTATTCCTACAGCAACTATCAACAATCAAGTATACCTATGTCCTGCTGGCTCTGCTCCAGAGGTGGGAACTGTGTAGCACCATCTCTTCCACTTCCATGTCAGACTTGGCAGGATAGAATAGTCTAGATTGACACAGGAGGTTTCTCTGAGGCTATAAGGCATCTCTCCAGGCCAGTCTAGGTTTTACAGTCTGTAAATAAGTCAGGTATAATTCTAATAGTTCTGCCTCTGTATTTTACTTTGCCTTTTTCCCTTGGAGATGTTAATATTTTTTTTTCTGTAGATTTTGTGTTTTGATTATTAGGTGGTAGGAGGATTTTGTTGTCTGGTCCAATACAATTTGTGTTCTGTAAGCTTCTTGAATGTATATAAGCATCTTAAACTTTTTTCAATTAAAACTTTATCCCTTGCTTTTCAAGGAAAAATGAACGGGGAATACTTAGCCTGCTTGCTGAACACAGAGCCTATCCATCTAAACCAGCCAAAACTGCTGCACTGGAGGTTTTTTTCACTTACACCCATTATAGGAATGACTAAATTTCATTTTTCAACCCAAAATTTTCCTTCTTCTCTATGTAAACATTTATTTATCTCCCTAATATCACTGATGTATGTTAAAAAGTTTTCAACTTGCTTATGATTTCTTAAGTCACTTAATCTACTTCCATAGGTCAAATCAGCTACCATAATTCAATCCTTAATTAACAACTGGTTTCCTTTCACAGAAAAGCTGTTATTCTCTATCCCAGAAACATATTTTTTTATTCCTCAGCCACACAAGGCAGACTTTAAAGATTCCTTCCAGGACTAAATCCCTCACAAATCCTTGCTTTCTAAGGTCTTAACAATGCTCCAAAACCAACCATCGCAGACATTCTTCTGCTTGGGTCATGCTCTTTTGTCATAACTATTGTACAGGTTCACCCCCAGGATTTAAGACAGTGTCTGCAGCTACATGATCCATCAGAGACCACGCCATCTCCTGGGGCCTGGAAACAACAGGGCAGCCTTCTTCCAGATGCCTCATCTGACTGAAAGCTCCATAGACACGTGCTGAACCAAATAGAGGACAGACAACAGACTTGGGACTTTCCAGCTACAGATGAACTCTATTGCCAAGCCAAATGGCTGCTGAACTTGGGGGAAATTATGTGATAGTAAGAAAACCATAATGTCTATCTAGAATTAATTCATTGCTGTTCAAAACTGATGTTTTTACTCTCAAACTGTATTATCCATGGAAAATTGATTATATAATCTATTGCCTTGCCTACTTTCCTCACCTTCTGACTTAACTGTGTTACTCCTCTGTTCTATGATTTCTTCTGATACTACCACCCACTGAAAATTTTCACCAAAAATGACACAATCACTCCAGGGCCCCAATACTTATCCCAACATAGTAGACATTCATTCTAATGACATCTCTCTATTTTAAAAACAGAAAAGGGGAAAATGTGGGGCAGTGGGCAGTTCTGACAGCCAGAGTCTAGTAGAGTGGCCACCTGGGAACCCTGGAGACCTATTGAGCAAAGTAAATTTGTTTACAAGGAACGATAGGAGTTCCATGATAGCTCTAGAGACCGATGGCTCAGATTTCAGCCCAAATCCCTCACAGCTGCCCCTGCAGGAGATCTGTGCTCTTTCAGGCAGACACTGTCTCAAGCTCCCAGCATTCTAGCTGGACCTTACACCCAGTCCTCTAACCACAAGCCAGGCATGCCATGCCCCATACAATAAAAGGGGTGGTTTGCCCCCTCCTCACTCTCTTACTCTCCTACTCTTACCCTTCTCCTCTTGCTCTCTTCCCCTCTCTCTCTCCTCTCTGCTCTTTGTTCTCTTCTCTGGTTTTCTCCCTCTCTTTTCTCTCTCTCTTCTTCCTCTGCTTTCCTTCTCTCTAATCAACCAGCATATTTCTCCTCCCTACAATAAAATAACTCATTCATACATTCCCTCCTTTTTAATTAAAGTACCATGCAGGAACCTGTCTGCTGAGAGAGAGAGAGAGAGAGAGAGAGAGAGAGAGAGAGAGAGAGAGAG
>JADRCD010105692.1:0-11477 GCA_019843815.1 Montemys delectorum | reverse complement strand
AAAATGCCCAGGCGTGGGTAACTAAGGGAAGAGGAGAGCATTTGATATGTCACCTGATAATATAACAGCTGACGCATCGCATTGTCTCAAATGTCCCCAGGGAAGTGAGCTACACCCAATTGACAAAAAGAAAGCCTATTAAAGTCTAAGTGTTTAATGTGAAAACAGAAGGTCTAGAAGGCTGGGGTGTAATGCAGGAGGAACTGAAGGAGTGACAGTGCCAACAGGTCACCCGGCACTTCTCAAGCTGCTTTCCATCTCAACGATTTAAAGTAAGGAATGGCAAACAGGCATAGTTAGCACATGCTTTTAATCCCAGTGCTCCAGAGGCAGAGGCAAGAGCATCTCTCTGAGTTCAAGGCCAGCCAAAGCTACATAGTAAGACTCTTGTCTGGAAATTAATTAGACGTGGCAGGTTTGGGTTGTGCCTCTGTAACAGAGCATGTGCTCAGCATGTGAGAGAGCTGAGTTTGATCCTCAGCACTGATATCAATCAAGCCAATGAGAAAATGGTCACTTCAAATCTGAAGTGGCAACTTCTGAGTCACAAAGCGACTGGACAAATGTCTTATGTCATAGACGTCTTACGTCATAGACATCTTACGTCCATCCTAACTTCCGAGTCACGAAGCGACTGGACAAACGCCTTCACGTCATATACAACATCAGCCAATCACCTGGTATGATAGTATATGCCTTTAATCCCAACACTTGGGAGACAGAGGCAGGTAGATCAGCCTGGTCTACATATATATTGAGTTCCAGGCCACCAGGTCTACATAGGTGAAACCCTATCTCAAAAAGCTCAAAATTAAGATGAAAAATCAACTTCTAGAAATGTAAAAAAAGAAGAAGAAGAAGAAGAATTGTCCAAGCACGTGATTTGGAGAACAAGTGCTTGGGAAGCCAGATGAGAAGTTTATCACTTTACAATTTGATCAGAATTTACGCAGCTTATGTTTGTACCTACCCCATCTTCTACTGAACAAACCCACCCATTCACCCCAATTTTGAAACTCTTGAACAACAGCTTGGCAAAGCAATTGGTAAAGGATGATTTGAAAACCCAACAAAATAATTCTAAGCCTTGAGCTCATAGAGAGCAGGTTGAGAATAAGATTCTAAAGGATCATGTATGTGAAGGCTGGAGGGAGGGTTCTGCCATCTATTTTAAGTAACATTTAGCCATTTTTAATATTCATTCAAACATAAATGCAAGAACTCAAACTCAACCTTAGTGTTATCTATGTGTACAACTTCATGGTAGAATTTACCTAAATTTAAATTTCTCATTGCAGTAAAACACATATTCAGGGGGAAAAAAGGAAATGTCCTATTTATTTGGCTTTAGAATGATTATTTGATGGAATTCTGCAGACCTGGAATGTTACTGTGTTGCAACATTTTAAATTACTATATAATTATATTTCAGTGTGTTAGAATTTCTTTCCTTTTTATTTTTATATTGTACATTTTGAAGCATTGTTCTCGGAAGAGATAGATCGGTTTCACTATCCTGCCAATCGTGATAGGAAAGGTTAAGAAATTGTAAAGTTCCCTTTTCTTTTCCAGTACCTGGTGGTTAGGCTTTTATGTGACTTTGATACATGATTTTTCTCATGGAAGTTTGTTTGTGAAGGCAGATATCCTGGACACTTCATTCCAAGTAAGACATTCAAAGTTACTCTCTGCAGAGGGTCAAATATCGAAGACATGAAATACTTTCAGTTGTACGTCTTAGAAAAGAAAAGAAACTTCCCAGTATGCACTGAAGGTAAGCCATCCTATTTCTAACATGTTCAGTGCCTTGCTCAAGGACTATAGCTATTGGCTTAACCTTTAGGAGCCACTTCTTCCCTATATGTACAGAGCATAAAGCTACACACACACACATTTATATATATATGTATGTATGTATGTATATATATATATGTATATATGTATGTATGTATATATAGGACACTAAGCTGTGTAACTATGTCCAAGAGTTCTCCACTTATTGCTTATAATGTCTTTTGAGGTTTCCACATGATGAAATGTTATGCAATCATAAGATGGCATCATGCAGGGAAAGACTTCTGTCAGGGTAATGAAACCTTGTCTCTTGTAGGCTGACAAGCTCCAGCACCACTTTCTTATGCCATCTGTTGTTCTCGCTCTTGTTGGTTGCTGCCAGTGTCTCACTGACACTTTACCCAGCTTCAGCATGTCCACTCTTGTCAACGAACCCTCTGTAAAGTTAGGAAAGAGAGGCCCCTTGTCACTTCTCAAGTTAGCTGGCTTAAGGGAAGCCTGGTTTGCCAGCCTGTGTGAGACACCTGAAAGTCCCAGCAGAAGACATCTGAGAGAGTGATAACTGAATGCTAGCAGATGTCTCAAGGATCTTACTGTCCAGTTTCAAACCTGGGACAAATGGCAGAGGTGCCTATTTAACATATCCACATGGACCTGGACACCAGGTTCTCCCTGCATCCCCCAGTCCCTGTCTCAGGGTAAAGCTGGCATACCATGAACTCTCCAGCCCAAGGGGCTGGGGGACATTTCCCTATATAATCCAACCATTTTGGTCACCCACTCTCTTTGTACCTTTGAGCCTACTGGCTGCTGCTCCTGGTTCTCGTCTCTCCCTGCTTCCTTTCTTCCCCGTCTCTTCACATGGCTCCGAGTCCTGTCCACTCTGAGTTTTCCCAGGTGTCCCTGCTTCTGGCTGTGTCTCCTTTTTATCTATAATGAAGCTTCTCCTCCACCGTACCTAGGAGCAGGCATGCTTCTTGTCCTTCTTATTTCTTTTTTCATTTATCCGCTGCCAAAACTCAGGCCAGTTATGTGCTTTCCTTTCCTTTTCTTTCTTTTTCCTTTTCTTTTTTTCATCCACTTACCACTTCTTATGAAGAAAAGGAGTATCCAAGATGCCTTAATCATAGATGTAAAGTCAAAGGCATTCTATGACAAGTTCCCATTGTCGGGGGGGGGGGGGGGGAGAGGGACACTTACAACACCACAGAGGACCAATTGAATTCATAGAGATCCAAGCATATTTTTAACCACTCGCACAACTCACAATAGCCAATACTGAAATCATGCCTGCAGGAACTCAACACAAGCAGTAATTAACACCTTCTGAAGAAACAAAACAAAACCACATTTTCTTACAGTCAATTAAACACACTCAAGTAAATTATTCTAACAATTCCTGCCAATAAACAAATTCAAACCTTCATTCCAAAAGAATTGGTTTGTAGGCCTAGGAATTGCCTCCAGGTATTAGGACGCTAGGGGCTAGGCTCTGGAGTTAGAAGGAACTTCTCTAACACCAGAGACTTGTGAGGCAAAGATTAATCTAGACTCTGGTCTTAATTTTGTTTCATGTTGCTAGGAAAAAATACTGACTAAAGTAACTTAAAGAAAAGGGGGTTTATTTTGGATCCCAGCACCACAGCATAGTCCATCATCATGAGGAAGTCAAGGTAACAGGAACATAGGCAGCATGTAGTATTACGCCCACAATTGAAAAGCAAATCATAACGAGTGCATGATGCTGTTGACTGACTTTGTACACTGCAAGATCGAAGCCAGGAAATGATGCCGCCCACAGTGGATAGGTAGGTCTTCCCATCTTTATTAATGTAATCAAGTTAATTCCTACAGACAAGTCCAGAGGTCTATCTCCCAGGTGATTGTAGGTTCTGTTGGGCTGACCATCACTACTCCCAAGTGAGGACTATGTGGGGCAGTATTGTTATCGTACATACAATAACAAGAAGGGGGAAAGGTTTAAAAAATGGTTTCTCAGGACTTGCATAATACATGAAGAAGTTCAAGATGTATATATTTGGGGGACACAAAGTTTAAATGAAAGTTTCATAGAAAAAAATGAGTATTCCTATTTTCTATTTTCCAAGAAGTCAAGTCTTTTAAAGTTGTAGCCAGGGCTTGTTGGGTTCAAGGTGGAAGTTGAGAAAACATACTTTAGAGACAGAAGCTTAAGAGTGAAAGCTTTATTTTCTGAATGCTCGAGGAGATAGCTAGTTCAGGATCTGAACCGAGTCCCTGAAGGGAGATTATATAATATTTTTATAGGATGGGAGCACAAAGCAAGGGGCAGCAGGGTGGGCTGTTGCATTGACCAATCGTATTTTGACACAAAGGATTAACCAAGGAAGTTAACTCTGGGTTTTATCCAAGTCACCTGGTTTCTGTGTCTTTGAGTCAGCTTTTGCAGTTAGGACTTTCCTGGACTCTGGCCCAGAATTTTAGGAGGATAGGGGAACAAAGGAGTGGGCAAGCAGCATGTAGTCAATTAAATCAAGACAAACAGCACACGTAGGACTTGTGTGTCTAAGTTTAGATAATGGGATAACATCATCTTCCCTCTTCACATCCTTTGCTGGTTAACAGACAAACATGGCATTGCTGAGGAAGCAGGACAGAAGTTGGCTTCCAGGGCCTGGGAACATGAACTCAGTTTTAATCCTGCTAGGGAGGTGGAACTCGTTCCTGAGAGAGCTGAACTCAGGAAACTACTCCTAACAGGCTCGCCACTGAAAGAGTCTTCTACATCTATCTTTAGTTTATTCTATCATCAATAACTAAATCAGTAATTTCATGTTATCCTCCCCACAACTATTCTAGAATCTTCTCTTGGCAGATGCAATGCTATTGTAAAATCATTTAGGGCATAATTCTCAGGTTATTTATTAGGCATGTATTAGATGTAAAATTATTTTACACAACCAATGTTGGAATTGATATTCTAACGGAGTCACATAGATCTACATAAATAAACCTACCATGGTTGAGCACGAAAGGAAAGAAAACCGTATAGATAACACCAATCTATGACACAAGTCTATAAGCATTTAGATTTATAAGTTTATGAACACATATATGTACGTACATATCAGATTTATAAGCATCTATATAGACTTAGAGAATATTCTTAGTGGCAATAGAGCGCTGGCTGTAGATTTCCTTAGTGATATCACTTAGCAGCCACATTAATCCTGCTCATCATTAAATGCTTGATAACAGCCATGAAGCCACATGCAGAGTATAATGTCTTCCTTCTTTCCTCCTTGTCCATTTTGTCCTCCCTCCTTTCCTCTTTTTCTCTTCTCTGCTTTCCTCTTTCTCTTCCATTCCTGAGGGAGCATCATCAAAGTGCTTATGATTGCAGTCAGGTAACTGCTTGGTAGTGGCTGTCTCTCTATAATATAGTGTTGAGTTTAAATATCTATGCTGTTTAATGTTCTCTACCTAGCATTTGTAAACTTACTCCTACAACTATCAAACTGAAAATCTCAGAGAACCATCAGGTGCATATATTATGAAAGAAAAATGTTCCCTGCTAGGACAAGTCTGTCCTGTCTCTGAATCATTTGACTGAAGTAAAGTCAATGTGCAATGAGCAAAGGATCCATTCTTGAGCTGTATCTGGAAGGACCAAGTACCACTATGAATCAAACTTCACCCAGCAAAACATTTGCTGTGTTCTCCAAAATGCTCAGTAGGCAGAAATACAAAGCAAAGTCAACAGAAGTTGTTGACTTTTCTTGCCATCTTTCGCACCTCTAATTTCCAAGGTTTGCATTAAAATAAATGTTAAACAGACATGTGAAAAAGTATAAATTTGTAGTCCTCTACACCTTCCAAACTTGATAGGAAGACTTCAGTAATCCCAATTGGTTAAACTTCTCCAATTTGTTTCTTATAGTCTATAAAAGTCTTCACTGTTTTACTAATGTCTCTAGATTTGAGATTCAAGTAGAAATGAAAAGTTACATGAATGAGAGTCACAAGAAAAGGAAGATAGACATAGTTATAAATGGAAGTTTTGTGGGGGGTCTTTAAGTCACCATTCCCAGAGAAAAATAGTGTTTTCCCAAAAGATCTTCCCATCATTGTCCAAAAGATGGGTAGAATTTGTACAGTTGAAGATAAATACATTGGTTTATTTCTGCTCAGAGTGTGTCCCTCGTCTCCAAAGGCAATGGTTCCTGTACACACAAAACAATCCCCATCACAGCAGACGTAGCAAAAGCAGACAGAAGAGACAGATGGCAGGCTAATATGGAGACCATTGACAAACTGCCATCTGCCAAGCCCTGGGAAAGAAGTGAGGCCATGAACAGGCTAAGCCTACACTCAGAGGCAGAACGTTTACAGTGTGAGTCTGATGACAGTCTGGATCCCGTGTAAGTTATCCTTGCTCACTTTTGACATGTGAGATGTTTTAGCTTTGGCTACAGTGCTAGAGACACAATAATAATAGGCACTGACAACTGAATTTTCTCCCCTCAACAGCAGAGGCATGTTCTTACCGACAATGCAAAAGTTAAATACTTCCTGTAATCTGAAATGTATGAGTCATTCCCATTCTCTTCCCTGTTAACCTTGGAAGATGGCCAGATTGTGTAGCTAAAAAAGAATACTGCAAGCAAGCCAAAGAAAAAGGTTGTGGGGCAAACCAGATATTTAATAAAGAGAGGGAAAAGGTCATTTCGATGCAGATTCAATTAGCTTCACATCCAAAGGTTCCCCATAGGTCCCTAACACAGACCTGTGCGTAAGACTGAGTGAAATGAAGATGCCCTTTTTCTGAAGAACTGGGACATGTCCCCATGGTCCATGACACAGGCAGGAAAACTGATTTAGTGGCCTAATTCCATTCTTAAAATTTGAAACTCAAGTATTGCATTGGTGCCTTCTGGGTGTTTTTCTGACATTTTGTGGAGGCTAAGTTGTTCTCTATTTCACTTTCTACAAATTGACATGTATGGCTGGGAGCACAAACACGTGTAAAGGTAAATTTACTATCCAAACGCTTGAATAAGTAAAGCCAAACTATTGGGAGAAACAATTTGTAAAAGAGAAAAATCAGATTTAGTTATAAACGAAAAGAAGAGGAGGTGTCACGTTGTAACAAACAACCCCAAAAGAGTACCAAAGAGAAATTAACAATCAACCAATGTCAACAGACCACTTGGAGGGATAGGGCTGTGATTTTCATTCATCATCACCTGCCCTCGTTCGTTAATAAACACATAAATGCTTTTCAATCTTAGTAAAATCTCTAGCAAATGCCTGTTCAGAGAACCCTAGTGCATACTTCATCCCAAAGCAGCCTGGGCCACTCCTATTAATAAATGACTGAGCTGTCATGAAATTCCGACGACTCAGAGGACTGAGTCTGCTATGGATCAGGGCCCACCAATCATGAGTACTATCTAGATATGAGACAGCAAAGCAGTTCTGCTTACTTGCTCTCGTTAGTTCCAGCTAATAAGTTATCTGTGAGAGTGTCAACTAAGAGAGTATCCAGATCAGATTGGACTATGACCATGTCTATGAGAGGATCTCTTGATTGATGATTGATGTGAGAAGACCCAGTCCACTGTAGGCAAGCACGTCAATTGCAAGAACCTGGGAGCAAGCATAGTGAAGGAAGAAGTGAGAAGTGACAGGATGCTAGCTGAGCTTTGAGACGAGTAAGTATCAAGTATGTGTGAATAGGAGATGAAGGATCCTAGAGGCCAGCATGGGCTTTGATACGATGTTATGATGACACGTATATATTCCATTATAGAGTGATATGTCCCTCCTTCCAGAAACAAGGGAAGTGATTCCTCTTGAGGATAAGAACATTTTTCACAAGTTCCTGAGGCATGCTGGCTTTTACCTAGAAATCCTTCTATAGTCAAACTTGAGCTAAGACTATGACTCAGTTGTGAACCAGGTTATTGGACCTGCCCTTTTGAGTGAGGAAGGAAGAATGGGGTACACTTTGGAGATGACAAGTGTTTTATCACAGTGAAAGCAAAGGAAATTAGAACACTACTGAACATCTCAATGCCTGTGGGCACACATGCCAAGTGAACGTGCCTATAGGCTAGCAAGAAGCAGGTAACGAGGAGCCCTATAGCTAAAGTCCTAAAAAAGGAAAAATGTAGTTTTGTGGTTCAGTAGACCTGAGAAATTTACATAGTGGCCTCTTAGGAAAAGGTGGAGATTAGAAGATTGCAAGCCATTTTGAGCCATTTCTGTGCCTTTTACTGTACACAGTGTATAACTCACATAAAGGGGGAAGGATACCGCTCTGGTGTGGTTTTGTAGCTGGAGTCTTACTCTGGATCTCCCTCAGCTCCCTAGTCTTTAAGGTCTCTTCAGACAAAAAAAATCCAGACTACACAGAAAGAATACAGTATAGAAGATAGGGACCTTATTCCAGAGCAAATGGGACACTCCAAAAGGGGTAGAAATAGGCAATGAGGACATTGTGTCAAGCTACATTTAAGGCAGGCTTACAATGTCTAAGGACTCCAGACATGAACTTTTGATGGTTATGTATTAGAATATTTCCATTTGAATAATTATTCAATAAAAGTCCATGTGTTAAAGTCTTGATGCCCAGAGCAGTGCCTTGGGGGGGGGCCTTAGGTCATTAGAAATGTGCTCTAGAAGAGTATCAAGGAATCCTAGGCTCTTTCTCTTTGTGCCTATGACTCCTTATTCATAGCATAAACAATTGGTTCTGCTACGTGTTCCCACAATAAAAGTGAAGTGATTTGAAGAGACGGTGGTTAAGGTGGGATCTAAACCCCACCCTATTTCTGAAGCACCAGCTCTAAAATGCCAACCATAATTCTTTATGAAAAGAAGATGAAAAATAAGCCTGAAATGCAGAGAAGATAGCTTGGACAGTCTTCCAGCAGGAAGGAAAGAATAGAAGCCATATGCATAGATGAATTCACCAGGGATAGAATGGAGTGCAGCGTGGGCTGAACTGAGAACAGGGTGGAGCACAATTCTGCTATCTCAGAAGCAGGCTGAGAGAAAGAGGCGATTCATGAAATCAAAATCTCAAGTCCAGGAACAGGAATTGTGAGTTATTTGTCAAGAAGGCCCCAGGGTCCCTCAAATCAGCACATGCTATTGCCATTTCTCTTGGTTGCCTGCCAAAAGTAGATCGTAAAACCATATTGAATACACCACACACTTAGGTTCTAGAACAGAGAAATTCATAGCAAGCATGGACCAGGAAGCTCTCATTGCTGGTTAGATTTCGTAGTGCAGGAAGATGCTACACAGACTGCTGGAGGAACATACATAAGTCCTCTTACCCAGTGTTGACCCAATTATGCCACACCACTGACCTACAAGAAGTGCCCACTGATATGATAGTGGCATGACTACTGTATGGGTAACCAACGGCCTTCTGATTGGATTCAAGCTCTGCTCTCTTGGCTGGAGAAGTCATAGGTCCTAGGGAGAGCCTACCCTTGTTTTCTTAAGTGGCCATGTGGTTAAAACTCTTGTATATTTATCTTTATACCAAGAGATTTGTGCTGCTACTGGCTTATATGAGGGAAGCTTCTTTTTGCCGTGGGCAATAGCTAAAGTGGACTCATAACTGCTCAGAGCGCTGAGAATGCATGACCGTGAGTGCTCCCACATGGATATCAGCATCACGTGTCTACAGGCTCAGGGGACACCTGAGTAAAAATGTCTTCTGGACGTGGCGTGTTGCACTTATAAACTCAAAGCAGCCATGCTTGTCTATAGAAAACCAAGCCAACTAAAAATCCAGCATAGATGGGGAGGAAGCCCTGAGCCCTACCCCCTATCAGAGGAGCTGTTGGCAGTTGATGGCTGCTTGGGAAAGGGAGTCATTCTCTTTGGAAGTGTGGCAACTGGTAAATGGTCCGTGCTCCATGCACAAATGAGCTATACTACTTAAACTCAGGCAGTTATCTAAAACCACCCCTAAACACACATAAAAAATAACCCATACAATTGTGAGGGAGATATTTTGGAAAAGCCCACAGGTAATAGAGGGTAGATATAATCAAGACACATTGAATACATGCATAAAAATTTCAAAGAATAAATAACACTGTTGTTCACTATATATTATATTATATATGTTAATATATATCACACATGTATTAAATATTATATTATATTATGTATGATGTTATATGTTATATACTATATATTTTATATTTTATGTATTATGTAATGTATATTATATAATGTATGTTATATATGTGTGTGATATATAATATAATGTATACGTGTATATAATATGATTATAATATGATATATAATGTATATATATCACATATAATATAATGGACATATACATGTATTAAATAATGTAATGTCATTTCTAAAACATTATACTTATATATAATATAAATGTATATGTGTTCATATGTGTGTATGTGTGTATATATGTGTATATATATACATATATATATATGTATGTATACAGGAAGAAGATGAAAATCTGAGAAAGATAAAAAGAACCAGGAATCAAAAAAGAGAGAGAGATAGCTCCAAGAAGCAGAAGCATGTAGCTTCTTAGCCTCACTCTTGCCTTTATGTTCTTGACAAATCTTTAGGAAAGGCGTCAGTGCTATATCCTGTAGTCACATGATAAGTGAGGCTTCCAAGGAGTGTAGGACCTAAGATTAACAGAAATAAATGCAAAAGCAGGTAGCAATTTCTGCAACAAAAGTAGGTCCAATTTCAGAGTTGAGGTTTAGAGAAATTGGCTATGGGTAAGCTAGATTAGAAAGTTTGGGGGCTTGTTCCTATCGGAAGTCTGTGAGTTCCCACTCACAGGTATCCCAATGTAATTATTCTACTGCAGGGCTAAGGACTAGAACATTCAAAATTCCTGGATAATTCCTGTATGCAAGCAAAACCGACCACAACCACATCAGTGAGTAGTTGATTTAATGAATCTGAAATAGCCACACATGGGACTGTTTTAATGACGGAGAGAAGTCGTTTACACAGAGAGTGGTTGGCATATAGACAAGGTCCTGTGAACACAAGCTGTTGTTATTAAGAAGGGGCCATGGGCTAATCTCCCCTCTTGGCCTTGTGTCTGCCAACCACAATGAATGTTCTGGAAGGTTTATGAGTGTTTGTACAAAGAGTGATAGCAAGCCTCCTGCTTCCCTCCCCCCGCAACCTCTGGCTTGGCAGCAGAGAGATGTATTATGGGGCTTCAGTTCCATAGTGAAAATGTGTGGAGTAGACTTGTTCTGCCTGGTGTCCAGAGAAGGCTACGGGACCCTGGAAGACTTGTCCTGGCTAGTTCTTCTCCACCCTGCTAGGAATATGAGTGAACATATGATTGAGAGACTTGCTACATGAGAGAGGAGAGAGAGAGAGAGAGAGAGAGAGAGAGAGAGAGAGAGAGAGAGCGCTTGGGAAAATGCAGGTGGAGTTAAAACTTACTGGATGGGTGTACTGGCTGGTTTTGTGTGTCAACTTGATACAGCTGGAGTTATCACAGAGAACAGAGCCTCCCTTGAGACAATGCCTCCCTAAGATCCAGCTATAAGGCATTTTCTCAATTAGTGCTCAACAGGGGAGGGCCTAGCCCATTGTGGGTGGTACATCCCTGGGCTGGTAGTCTATAAGAATGGAAGCTGAGCAAGCCAGGGGAAGCAAGCCAGTAAGCA
>JADRCD010105691.1:9024-20177 GCA_019843815.1 Montemys delectorum | reverse complement strand
TCTCTGGTGAGAAGTCTGGTGTAATTCTGATAGGCCTGCCTTTATATATTACTTGACCTTTTTCCCTTACTGCTTTTAAAATTCTTTCTTTGTTTAGTGCATTTGTTGTTTTTATTATTATGTGATGAGAGGAATTTCTTGTCTGGTCCAGTCTATTTGGGGTTCTGTAGGCTTCTTGTATGTTCATGAGCATCTCTTTCTTTAGGTTAGGGAAGTTTTCTTCTATAATTTTGTTGAAGATATTTGCTTGCCCATTACATTGGGAATCTTCACTCTCTTCTATACCTATTATCCTTAGTTTTGGTTTCCTCATTGTGTCCTGGATTTCCTGGATGTTTTGGGTTAGGAGCTTTTTGCTTTTTGCATTTTCTTTGACTGTTGTGTCAATGTTTTCTATGGTGTCTTCTGCCCCTGAGATTCTCTCTTCTATCTCTTATATTCTGTTGGTGATGTTTGCATCTATGACTCCTGATTTCTTTCCTAGGTTTTGTATGGCCAGGGTTGTCTCTCTTTCTGTTTTCTTTATTGTTTCTATTTCCATTTTTAGATTCTGGATGGTTTTGCTCATTTCCTTCACCTGTTTGATTGTGTTTTCCTGTTGTTCTTTAAGGGATTTCTGTGTTTCCTCTTGAAGGGCTTCTAGCTGTTTACCTGTGTTCTCTTGTATTTCTTTGAGGGTGCTATTTATGTCGTTCTTAGAGTCCTGTATCATCACCATGAGAAGTGATTTTATATCTGAATCTTGCTTTTCCGGTGTAATGGTGTGTCCAGGACTTGCTATGGTGGGAGAAGTAGGTTCTGATGATGCCAAGTGACCTTGGTTTGTGTTGTTTATTTTCTTATGCTTGCCCCCCACCATCTGGATATCTCTAGTGCTACCTGCCCTTGCTAAATCTGACTGGAGCCTGTCCTTCCTGTGATCCTGGTTGTGTCGGAACTCCTCAGAGTCAAGCTGTGTTTGTGATCCTGTGATTCTGGGATCCTGTGATCCTGGGCTTGTTAGAGCAGCTGGGAGTGGAGCTTCCTCTGGGTGTTGTGGGACTGGCTTCGGAGCTTGTGCCCAAGGTCTGCTTAGGACACCAGCCCAGACAGACCAGAAGGAACTGGAGTCACTGGGCTGGTGGAGTTCCTGTGTGCCTGGTCCCACTGGTCCCAGTTACTCCCAGTGTTGGGACAGATGTTGGTTCCTCCTCACCTCTGATCCTGGGTCCACAGACTTCTTTATCCTCAGGTTTCCCTCTGTCCATCAGCACTGACATGTTCTCACACTTAGACAAGCACAGACTCGGAGATCTCCTTAGTACTTAATGCACAGAGCTGGCTACAGCAGAATATCCAGACACCAGAAATGAAACTAAACCATACTTTTTCCTATCATCACATCATGACTGCCATAGAAACCAACACCAGGACACTTACTGTCATTTAGATGCACAAATCCTCACCTAACACACAAGTCTGCATGTCTGTAAAACAGTGCTCACAGTGCAGCAGTGGAAGGATACAGACCAAGAATCCAGCAGCACAGAAATGTGCCCGGGGTAAGTTGTAAATTCAAGAAAGTGAAAAACACTTCCACACATATTCTGTGTAATTCCACTGTGCCATATGAACTTTATAAACCCTGAGGGAGGGTCTAATCCATTAGAGAGAGAGAGAGAGAGAGAGAGAGAGAGAGAGAGAGAGAGAGAGAACATGTGATGTGGGCCCAGGGGCCTGTTAGCTGGTGACATCCAAAAGGAAAGTCCTGAGTCTATAACCGCAGTTGTTCAGCTGGATCCCCTCCTGCCATTGACAGTCACATAGCTGCAAAGTGCTGTTGCTCCAGACCTCTATAACAAGTAAAGACCAAGAAGAAAGTGAGAAGCAACTTCTATCCAAGTATTCTAGGGACAATCTGCCTAAAATCTTCATATTTATTTTTCTTCTAGGCAGGGACCCCTCCATACACTCCCTGCCGCAGAAGTCAACTGCAGCACTGGAAGGCCAATGCCAAACACCTTCCCAGGGTACCTGAGCCAAGGAAGACCAGGGACTTTTTATTGGACCAACCCAAATCCTTCAGCAGCTCCCCAAGCAAAGAGGGTCATAGTGTGTGCTTGTGGAATTACCTAGTCTCAGGGCCTGTTTCACCAGAAATGACATTCCTTCTCTTAACTGCCCATAACTCCTGTAACAGGCAGGAAGCCCACCTAGCTTTACCCCAAACCCCAATTCTAAATATCCAATTTTTTCTGGAGAGCTGGGACTTCCGGGTCTCTGAGAAGAGAGAGGTCGGGCCACTCGTGTGGTATGAGTCAGCGGGCTCCTCTGGGCTCGCTAATCATCACTAAGAAAGACTTTGCTGACAACAGAGTTTGCAGAATCCATGTGTACCTGGGGGTGGAGAAAGCCCTGGGCACAGCAGCAGGAACACCATGAGCCTCAGTGAGGAGCAAGTACGCAGCTTCCTGGATGGGAACCCCGCGTTTGCCCACCAATACTTCGGGAAGAAGCTGAGCCCTGAGAATGTGGCAGGGGCCTGTGAAGATGGTTGGCTGGCAGACTGTGGCAGCCTGCGAGAGCTGTGCCAGGTGGAAGAGAGCGCAGCGCTGTTTGAACTGGTGCAGGACATGCAGGAGAGTGTCAATATGGAACGTGTGGTCTTCAAGGTCCTGCGGCGCCTCTGCACCATCCTGCATGCTGACCGTTGCAGCCTCTTTATGTACCGCCAGCGCAATGGCATAGCTGAACTTGCTACGCGGCTCTTCAGTGTGCAGCCAGACAGCCTCCTGGAGGATTGCCTGGTACCCCCTGACTCTGAGATCGTCTTCCCGCTGGACATTGGAATTGTGGGCCATGTGGCTCAGACCAAGAAGATGATGAACGTGCAGGATGTGGCAGAGGTGGGTGTCCTCCAGCTACGGTGCAGAGGTGTGTTCGGCCTCAGCATCCAGAGATTTCACAAAGACTTTAGGTCCAGGACCAAGGTCCTCGCAGTTCACCCTTCCCTGTCCCATCTCCTCACAGTGCTTAGCCTCCTGTCTTTCTCTTCCAGGACTAGTATTTCACATTGCCAGTTTAAAAAGGGGGCGGGCAAGGGTGCTTTAAAGGGTCCCTCCTTGTCTCCCCCATGCTGCCTAATTGCAGCAGAAACACATTTAAGAGAACATTTAAGAGATGTTCTTGTGGAGGCTTTTCAGATTCAGCCTCTGGCCTTGCCAAAGTCAGGCCTCCTTTATGCATGATAAGCAGCTTCGGTGATCATTAGGTGTAAAGAGTGTTCCATGGATGACTATGGTTGTCTGCATAGAGGTCTGAAGCGATCAGGCCAGGGCTGGTATAGAGGCCAGATGCCCCAAACACCCAACCATGGCAGAAGCAGCTTTACCCACAAAGGGAACCACAATGGTCCTGAAGGCAGAGGATCTGGGATCTAAGAGAGGATGGGATGGAGTTACAAGAGATTCAGGGCACAGAATGGGAATGGACATATTGACACAGACTTCATGGAAGTTGCTGGTTTGTGGTAGATATAACCAGGACAGAGCTCCTGTGGGTGGGAAGCACTATGGGACACAGTGAGTGAGGTACCCCTAGATATGGGTGTGACAACAGCCGAGGAGGCTCAGAAAGGGGTCAAAATGTACCCCGTGGATTAGGGGATTCCACAGAAGGGTTGGAGGACACTCTTCCTTCCCCTGTCTGTTCTGTTTCTCTTCCTCTTTCTGACCCAAGCTACCCAGGTAGCCTTAGTACCTGCTGCATAGGTCAACCACATGCAGTGGAGGATCCCAGAATGGGAGAAGGTCCCCTCCTGGACAAATTCCCCAGAGGTAGCCTGCTACCTTCACTCCTCGGAAGGTTGAGCGGGGGGGGGGGGGGGGGGTTGCAATCCTCTTAGACTTATCTGTTATAAACAGGCACCCACCCAGCGACCTGAATAGAATAATCTGCAGGATTATCTTGGCCTTCATTTTGCTTCCTTTTTAAGAAATGGGTCATCCATGAGCCAAGTGGAGCATAAATTACCAACAAAGCAAGACATTTGGTATATAGGAGAGGCTGTGACAGAGCATTAATGCTCTGGTCTACCTACCCTTCCTCATTTTTCTCACACTGCCTCCTGCCTTCTTTCATTCATTCCAATCCTACCCTTTTCTTCCTCCCTCCCACCCACCTTCAGGGAATCCTCAAAGCAGTGCCTACACATAGCCTTGAGCCTGGGGCAGGTACTTTCCTTTCTATTTCCCAGATCCACACCTAAGTTGCTCTGTGGTGTTGCTCTGAGGTGAGATCAAGTTGCAGAGTTGCCCTTAATCGTATTCCCAGGCCTACAGGTGTCCTACAGCCCCTCTTCAAGATTTCTAGTTACTCTGTAGCCTAAAAGATACATCCTTGATGGCAGAGACATCATGCCTACTATTATGACGATTCTGTAAACTGCAGGTTATGCTAGGTTGTATTGATACCAGCTGAGGGAAAAGGAGTAACTGTCAAAGTCAGCAAAATCCAGATTCCACCAGAGGCATCAGACACTCTGCATTACCAAGGACGGGATTCTGGGTTCACATGCAGGTTTTCAGCACAGAAACTGAGACAGTCGACACACAATCTCCCCAACATACTTGGTGCTCTCCTTGCAAATGGTGAGCCACATGGTGGGCATGTATGGATTGCAGTGTTGTTCTATAGTGTGGTAGATACAACAACACAGGACTGATACAAAGTTTTAGTTGCACATAGATACTCATTGCACCTGGACACACTGGTCTCCAATTTTTGCTGGGGAAATGATGTAGCTACAGTAGTTACACCGGACTGCTACAAAGCATAAATGGACCCTAAGCAAAAGCAGATACTGAACACATTTAATCCATGAGCATAGGTACAAGTATACCATGAGTACAGGAAGACCTTGAGGACCCAAGGAACACAGGAAGACCATGAACACAAGTAGGACATGTACACAGGTAGGATGTGATCATAAAACAGAGTATAGATAAATAAATTCCGCTTAAAGCAAATGTTAGCAAGTATGGGAAACTGGTTCCCTTGAGCCATGAGTGTCTATGTTCTTGGCATTGAGAGTATCAGACTGCTAACATTTCTGATGTGATGTCTCTCTCTGAAGCCTCATCTTCATGTCCCCTTCTAACCAGAAGCATGCCCCAGGGTGTGTGGCTTTGTGGAGGGAAATTCTGCTTGAGGCTATGCTCACATGTCCAACCTGTAGTATTAGAATGTAGTAGTATTGGAATGTGTGGAAGGAACATACGTCTGAGGAAAGGACTTGAACCCATGGCCTGAGACCCTGTCTCAGGGCCCTATAACTTCATATGTGAGTGTCACAGCTTTGCCCTAGGAACAGAGGCTAAAACCTAAATGATAGATATTTCACTAGATCTCAGGGTCATTGTAACCAGTTCAGAACAGAATAAGACCTCGTATTTCAAAACCAAACATCCAAAAGCCCAGAAAACCCGGGAGATAGAAGCTGGGTTCTCTGTCTTGCTCTCAATATGTCATAATTCCACAAAACAGCATGATCATCTGCCCTGACTGTCTTCTGCAGAGGTCTGTTAGTATTAAGGAGACCAGGACTGAACACATGATGTCAATCCAAAATACAAGAGGAGAGAGATTTACCAAAGAATAATGATATTTATTTGGCAATAGCAATGAGAATCCCTATGTTCTGGCAAACTATTAACATATTTAAGGAAGTTGGGGCAAGGGGTAGATTTCAAAGCCAAAAGAGGAAAAAAATCCTAAATTGTTTCCGTAAAGAATTCATTGGCTTAGGGATCAAAGGCAGGAACTGGCAGCAACTCACTGGTAGAGACACCCACACTGGTCAGGTATTCTCTTCAGAGTGTGTTAAAAGAATTGTTTTGATCTTAGGAACCACTAAAGATAAATTTTGGACAGGTGTGATGGTGTATGCCTTTACTCCCAGCACTGTAGGTGTGGCGGTGCATGCCTTTACTCCCAGCACTGTAGGTGTGGTGGTGCATGCCTTTAATCCCAGAATTTTGTCTGCTTCCAGGCTAACCAAGGTTATATGGTAATAGCCTGGCTTAGAGAAGAAATATCTCTGGGGGTCTTTGGAAAGTCTTTAAGAAAGTGTTTATCAGTTGGATGGTGGTGGCACACACCTTTAACCCGAGCACACAGGAGGCAGAGGCAGGTGGATCTGTATGAGTTTGGAGCCAGCCTGGTCTACAGAGCAAGTTTCAGGACAGCCAGGGCAGTTCATACAGAGAATAAAATATTTTTAAAAAGTATTTATCTCAGAGAAGCAAACATGAGTGTGCTCCCCACCCCCGTATCCTTTCATTACATCCTAGACCCAATTATTTCTTGGATCTAACAAGAATTATTTCATCCTTTACTCATTAATTTTTATATTTTCCCCCTGATCAAGAACATTCTTCAAATCATTGCTGATCAACTAACATTGTATAACATTGTATCCCTTGGTCCTGAGAGGGGCCTGTACTGATTAGCTGTGTGTATGGGTGAGTTGGTTGGCTGTTGAGAGAAAGACATCAGTGTCAAGACCATTTCAGTCCTATTTAAGCAGCAGAAAGCCAGAGGGTGAAGTTCTCAGGACTGGCGCCCTGCCCTGTCACTAAGCTCCACCTCGCCAACTGCTGGCTATCACCTCACCTCACGGGGCCACTGTCATTTTGTTAGAAGCCGAACTTCTTTTTTTTTTTTTTTTTTTTTTTAGATATTTTCTTTATTTACATGTAAATTTCTCCTTTCCCAGGCTCCCCTCCAAAAAACAACAAACAAACAAACAAAAACAACAAGAACGAACCCCTTTTGCCTCCCCCCTCCCCATGCCTGCCACCCCACCCTCTCCCACTTATTGGCCCTGGCATTTCCCTACACTGGGGCACAAAACCTTCACAAGGCCAAGGTCCTTTACTCCTATAGATGATCGAATTTGCGATCCTCTACTATACACATGCTGCCAGAACATTCAGTCCCACCATGTATAGTCCTTGGTTGGTGGTTGGGTCCCTGGGAGCTCTGAGGGTACTAGTTAGTTCATATTGTTGTTCGTCCTAAGAGGCTGCAAACCCTTCAGCTCCATAGAACCTTTCTCGAACTCCTTCATTGGGGACCGTGTACTCAGTTCAATGAATGGCTGTGAGCCTCTACATCTGTATTGGTCAGGTACTGTCAGAGCCTCTCAGGAGATAGCTATATGCTTGTCCTTCCTTCAGTCTCTGCTCCATAGTTAATCTCTGCAATTCCTTCCGTGGGTATTTGGTTCCCCTTTTTAAGAAGGAATGAAATGTCCACCTTTTGGTCTTCCTTCTTCTTAAGTTTCTTGTGTTTTGTGGGTCGTTCTTCCTGTATTCCAAGCTTCTGGGCTAATAACCACTTATCAGAGAGTACATACCATGTGTGATCTTTTGTGATTGGGTTACCTCACTCAGGATGATATTCTCCAGATCCATCCATTTCCCTAAGAATTTCATAAATTCATTGTTTTTAATAGCGGAGTAGAGAAGCTGAACTTCTACCCACTCTGACAGACAGCAATTAAAATTTTAAAATAAGCAATACCAAGTTTTGGGCTTTTTCTTTTTTAGTGTTTTAGATTTATTTATTTAAATGAATACGCTGTTGCTGTCTTCAGACACACCAGAAGAGGGCATTGGATCCCATTTCAGATGATTGTGAGCCACCATGTAGTTGCTGGGAATTGAACTCAGGAATTCTGGAAGAGCAGTTGGTGCTCTTAACTACTGAGACATTTCTCCAGCCCCCTGAAAAGTATTGTTAACAATAATATGACAACTTCCATTTCATGTTTTTTTAATGGAGAAAAGTTTATTATTTTACTTTTAATAAAATGGAGTAAAACAAATATGAATAGGACAAAACAACAAAGGAAGAAAAAGCATAAGGAATGCATGTAGATTCAGAGACGCATGTGTTTGCATCACAGGAATTCCATAGAAACACAAAACTGTAAGTCATAATATATATGCAAAGGACCTGCAAGGCTAAAAAATATATCCTGACTTAACATTAAGAAACAAAGAACCTCCAAATAAACTGTTGAGTTCATTTTCTGTTGGCCATCTACTGCTGGACATGGGACCCACCCTTAAGAATAGTTTGTTCCCTCAGCAAGACTCCCTGGAGGAAATTAAAAATAATTTTTCATTTGTAAATGGCTATCAGCTGGAGATAGCTTCTGGGTTAGGAATGAAGGCCTGTTCCTCCTCTCCTGTTAGCTCTAGGACCTACACAGGCCCTGTGATGCTGACACAGTCTCTGTGAGTTCACATGGTTGCCAGCTCTGTTATGTCTAGAAGGCCTTAATTCCTTGGTGCCCACCATCCTTTCTTGGTTTTACACTCTTTCTACCCCTTCTTCTGCAGTTTCCTCAGCCCTAAGGGGAGGGATTTGATAGAACATCCCTTTAGAGTTGAGTGTTCCAATCTCCCTCCCCCTTCCTCTCCCCCTGCATACTGTCTTTGGGTGTCTGAATTTATTCCCATCTGCTGCTGGATGAGATTTCTGTCATAACTGCTGAGCAAGGTACAGGTCTATGAGTGAAGTGGAATGCTATTTGGCATCCATTATACAAACCTAAGCTTAAAAGGTAACCAGTGAAACAAGTCAAATGACCACAGAGGAGTTTGTGGGACTTACTATGGTAACCGAGCCTTCCCCTTGTTTTGTATAGCTGGGTTTTAACTCTCCTGAGGAGAAACCTGGAAACAGCACATAGCCTTGGCAAAATAGCATAGAGTTTTCCTCATCCTACCAATAGCTGGTCTGGAGCAAATTCACCATTTAGCATCCTGAAGTTAAGGAGGTATCATTTAAGAGGGTCATTGCTATAATTTTGAGCAAAATTTGTCTTGGCAACATTGCCAAAGTTACTCATTGGATAAACAAAAAGTTTTCTTGGGTCAATTTCTGTCAAATTATTGAAACTAGCTATTGGCTTATTGGGTATGTGTAGCTTAACAATATCATCCTCTTGCAAGTAAAGAAAAATTAAAATGTCAGAGTCTTACAATACAGTCTTATTCTGAATGTAGTTTTTCATCCTTTCTTGACATTTCTGCATTTGCCTGTGTCATCAGACCATTTTAAAGACTCTATATTTGAAATTTGCGTCAACCCAGACCAGTGGTACAAGTTCCTTCTGGTCTGTCTGGCCGGTGAGCAGACCTTGGGCACAAACTCTGCAGCCAGTCCCACAACACCCAGAGGAAGCTCAACTCCCAGGCACTCTAACATGCCCAGGATTACAGGATCAGAGGTGCCCTGAGCAGACCTTGGGCACTAATTCCACAGCCAGTCCCACAACACCTAGAAGTATCTCCACTCCCAGGTGCTCTAACACACCCAGCATCACAGGATCTCAGGACCCCAGAATCCCAGGAGCTTGGTCACACTAGGATCTCAGGGTCCAAGAGGCAGCTTGACTCCCAGGAGCTCTGACACACCCAGAATGTCAGGATCCCAGGATCCCAGAATCACAGGATCACAGAGACAGCTTGACTCTGAGGAGTTCCGACACAACCAGAATCACAGGAAGGACAGGCTCCAGTCAGATTTAGCAAGGGCAGGTAGCAGTAGAGATAACCAGATGGCTTGGGGTAAGTGTAAGAATATAAGCAACAGAAACCAATGTTACTTGGCATCATCAGAACCCAATTCTCTCACCATAGCAAGTCCTGGACACACCATCACACCAGAAAAGCAAGATTCAGATCTAAAATTACTTCTCATGATGATGATAGAGGACTTTAAGAAGAACAGAAGTAATTCCCTTAAAGAACAGTTCCACCACACCCCTGTTCAAGGCAACTGATCGTGGTTTGCATCCTCGGTAGCGTGATGTACACAGATGCTGCACAAATGTAGTTTGTATATATATTCCTCCAGCATCTAAGGCTCCTACACATTCCACCAGTGATCTTCCATGCTATTCTGAATTGCTTCCCTTTGTGTGTGTGCTGTTTTTAGTTTTCTATTACATAGGAAAACAGAGTTTTTTTTGTTTTGTTTTGCTTTTTGTTTGGGGGGGTTGTTTGTTTATTTGTTTGAGACAGGGTTTCTCTGTGTAACTCTAGCTGTCCTGGAACTCACTCTGTAGACCAGGCTGGCCTTGAACTCAGAAATCTGCCTGCCTCTGCCTCCCAAGTGCTGGGATTAAAGGCATGAGCCAACACTTCTAGTGTAAGTCTCATCTTTTGTTGTTGTTCTGTTTGTTTTCAATACATCCCAACTGCAGTTTCCCCTCCCTCCACTTCTCCCAGTCCTTCCCCTCTCCCAGCCCTCCCCTTCCTCCCCTCTCCCCCAGATCCACTCCTCGTTTCTGAGGGTCATCTTATCTTTCTGTTAAAGAAATGCCCTATAAACGTGCTGTGCTTTGATACTCAAGTGCAGTGAACATATTTGCATATTGTATGTACATATTCTTGGGTCACAATTCCATAACTTGTGATCTTAATCATCTAACAGAGAAAAAGTCAGATCTGTATTGTACTTAACGTTGACCACAAAAGATATGTCAGCTTTCACTAGGCCAATGATATTATACTCAGCTCATTTATCAAAGGCCTCCACAGACAGATACGCTTACAGTTTAAGGCTTCCTTCTGTGCCAAGCCTACATCAAGCAGTGAACCCAGGTGAAAACGTGCTGGCCACTCTGAAGACTTGAATTATGTTTCACCATCAAGTTTTAAATCAGCTTATTTATCAAAGATTTATTTAAATCATATGAATGAAAAAGCTTCTGTGTTGGGCAGTGGTGGCGCACGCCTTTAATCCTAGCACTTGGGAAGCAGAGGCAGGTGGATTTCTGAGTTCGAGGCCAGCCTGGTCTACAGAGTGAGTTCCAGGACAGCCAGGGCTACACAGAGAAACCCTGTTTTGAAAAAAAAAAAAAGCTTCTGGCTTAGCATATTTTTAGCAAGCTTAGTGTACCCACTTTATGAGGATTCATTTATCTTTAAGCCAATTAAAAATTCAGCTCTTATAAATCCAAGGTAGAAAAATCCCAGGTTCACAACGGACACACACACACACACACACACACACACACACACACACAGAGAGAGAGAGAGAGAGAGAGAGACAGAGACAGAGACAGAGACAGAGACAGAGACAGAGACAGAGACAGA
>JADRCD010105689.1:0-11261 GCA_019843815.1 Montemys delectorum | reverse complement strand
ACACACACACACACACACACACACACACACACACACACACACACACAGAGGCACTCACACAGATACACAGGCAGACAAACTTGACCCTCTATCAATGAACTAAGAAACACCTTGTTGGTGTCATTGATCTTACATCAGTCAGGGACAGAGCAAGTGGCAGTCCTTTGCTTATCCTAGCGAGATGCCTGGCTTGGTGGCTAAAGCTGTCATATGCCCAGGACTCATAGAAATGAAATAAAATAAAATCCAGATGGTGCAGCATAGGAGGAGGAAGACAGACAAATACCTGCAGACTGCCACACTACCCAGAGACCTGCTCTCTAGTGCATTGCTGCATGGCCAGCCTGCAGCAAGGGCCATCGCAATATATGAGTATGTCTTGGCCAGATGGGAGAGGAAGAAAAGTAGAAAAGCTTGAGCATTTTGAAGAGAAATGGAATTGGAGAGACAAGCATGGAGAGGAGTAGCCTGCTATGAGTGGCCAGCCCTGCTACCTAGGGCCCTGGTGAGGTCTCAACCAGACCTACCACTTAGGGACATGTCTGAGTTTTTGACTATGCAGTAGCCAAGGTGTCCTTGGCTCATATTACCATTAGAGAACATGAGGATGTCCCTGGTCAGGGCAGCTGCCAGGGATGGTGTGAATGTCCAGGGGCTGTGCATAATTGTCCCCACCCCTCACAGGATGAGGCACTCTGGAGGGATGGCACCCTCTTTCCCCAGCTGCAGCAAATGGGAGAGCGATTCCTGCGCTTCACACAGGGAGCACAGTGGAGCTGGTCCTGGAGGCATGGTTGTGGGTGAGCCAGCCACATGGGCATAAGTTTAGGAGAGCTGACTGTGCCATTCGTGAAATAGCATGGATGCAGAGGTGATGCCATCGCAACCACCTCCAGCATTTGAGACAGCAGCCCACAGGGTCCTGAGCTCAGGAGAAGCTATCGTTGTCCCTCACCATCAGCAGAACTGGGGAGAATAGCCCTTGAACCTCATCTGGACTACACAGCAGTGCTGAATGGTGAGTGTAAGTGTGCTAGCCCGGAGGGGTGAGAGCACAGGAGAGCTAGAGCTACCATTCATCTGTCATGGAGTGGCATGTGTGCAGGGGTGATCCCTTACCCCCATATCCCCCTCTGCCCCTAACCACCCGTGGCAGTCAGGAGAGGTGGCACCAGGGTCATGAGAGTGGGAGAGCTAATCCTGTCCCTTACCAACTGCAGCACTCTGGAGAGAGGGCTTTGCATCTTACCTAGGCAGCACAGTAGTGCTGGCCCTGGTGGAGGGTACAGAGGTGAATTGGCTCCTCTGCTTCTCTACTGTGAGGTAACCTGGGGGGGAGCACGTGGAGACAGGGGAGGAGATGCCTTCTGTCCCTTCAACCCTTGCCATTTGAGGCTGTCTAAAGAGCTGAAGGTTATGAGAGCAGGTGAGCTGACCTTTTCCCTTCACTGACTGCATTACCCTGGAGAGGAGGCCTTGCACTTCCCCTGGGTAGTACAATGGAGCTAGCCTTGATGGCAAACACATGGGTGAGCCAGCCCCCAAGATGTGAGAGCAGGAGAGCTGGCCCAGCCCCTCCTGGGAGAGAGGCTGCAGCCCTTTGGAGAATGGGTCTCAAACCTTGATTGGACTGCATGGGTGAAGATATGTCTGGTGGCCTGGGTATAGGTGAGCCAGACAGAAGGCACAAGATCAGGAGAGCTGCCCATGCTTATGGCGGCATTGGGGGCGGGGGCAGTGTTACAGAGCTAGCCCTGGTGGTAAGGATAAAGGAGAGCTGGTGAGATCTCTCCAGATCAGCTACCACCTAGGCCCAGATCCAGGGCTCTGAATTGGGCTTCCCCCAAGTAATTATCGTTTGCGAGTTGTTGGGGCACGTGGAAAGGACAGTCCTGCTATTCTAAAGCTGTAGAATCTCCATGACACTGAACAACAATAGGAAAACCAGGAGGAGTCCAGATGAAGAGCCAATGTGGATGGTGTCCCAGAAGCCAGAGATTGCACACCAGAACCAGAAAAATGGTTTGCTACAATGAACATTTGCGAGTTAAGATGTGTAGACAGAGTGATAGACTGTGTAGTAACTCACAGTGGGACTTCCAGGGTGAGATGTTTACTGTACTTTGTTTTTTTGACTGTTTTGTTTTGATTTGGTTTCAGTTTGTTTTTGTAGTTGTTTACTTGCTTGTATGTTTTATTTTAGGGGGGAGGTTGAAAGGGTGAAGGGTAGATATGGGGCACAGGGAAATAAGTAGGATCGAGGAACATGAAATTCACAAAGAACCAACCAAAAGTTAAAAAAAAAAAAAAAATCCTACAGCTTTTGAACCAGCAACTGGGACCAGATCTTCAAGTACATGGGCCTAAGTTTAATATCTTACAAATGATAACTATGTATAACAGACATAAGGTAAGTGTGGCTGTTTGAACTGTAGAAGGTACTATTGTCTCTTTCCACACTCACTGACAGTCTGGGAGATGGAGATTGTAAAGACTGCTTCTTGATTACTCATCTCCCTGCAAGGTCACCTAAAAAGTCACTTGGAGTCTGAGTCTATCATCTCTGTTTAGGTGCAATCCTAAGAGAACAAGATAGATGATTGTCTTAGTTAGGGTTTTACTTCTGTGAACAGATACCATGACCAAGGCAAGTCTTATAAAGGACCACATTTAATTGGTGCTGGTTTACAGGTTCAGAGGTTTAGTCCATTATCATGAAGGCAGGAGCATGGCAAGGTCCAGGCAGATGTGGGGCTGAAGGAGCTGAGAGTTCCACCTCTTGTTCCGAAGGCAGCTAGGAAAAGACTGATTTCCACACAGCTAGGATGAGGGTCTTAAAACCCATGCCCATAGTGACATACTTCTTCCAACAAGGCCACACCTCCTAATAGTGCCACTCCCTGGGCCAAGCTTATATAAACACTGGCTTATTTTACTCTCAGAGAGGTTTTATAATTCTCTTATACCAAAGGTTTTTCAGAACTAATGCCTACATTTGGAATTAATATATTTACTGGAGTCAAAATTTCTGATCACTTAAGGGACTATTAAAAAAAATAGAAGGTGACAAAATAAAATACTTACTTGAAGATGCAAGTTGGAAAATTACTGAAAAGAATTACCTTGATTATCCTAAGTACAGCTCTCCTGGGATGTATAGAAATATTAAAAAGCATAGAGATTTTAAAGAATTTTCTCAAACAAATTGGGAAGAATTTGCCTCAGGTAGCTTCTCCTAAGGTTGTGCCATAACCAAACAAGCGATGCAATGTCTAAAAATAACAATATAGTCTTTTTATTTTCTTCACATAAGGGGGTGTCAAGAAAATAAAAAAAAGTACAACTGAAATAGTCCACCCATGGGGAAGACACAGCACAGATCAAGAAAAAAAAGTAAAACCCTATAGAAAGGTGGCTGATGAAACTCTCGGACCACTCTTCTTTCGCAGTGCTTTTGACCCATTAGCCTTACCTCAACTCCGAAAGACCTTTTGTTAAGAGCAAATTACTTATGGCATGCATGTCTTTTTTTTTAAAAAAAAGGCAAACCAAGTAAAGAAACAAATAAAAGCCTTAACTATCCCATGTCCTAAGGGACTTTGTACATAGATCAACTGCTAATCTGCAACCCAATGATAAATGTAAAAGTATAAAAATGTACTTTGAGAAACCTTTCATAGACTAAGTCTGATATTCCCCTCATACTTTTCTATCTATTCAAAAAAGAAACTTCAATAAAAGCACTTCTAAGACCAACTACAAGTCAAAAAAAAAAAACAAACCCCAAAACCAAAACCAAAACCAAAATAGCAACAAAACAATTGCAAAACAAAAGCAACATCCTTTTTTCTGGGTGATGAAATAATTCCCCAACATGTATAGTTATGATGAAATTAACAGGATACATGTTTTTGTTCTAAAATTCAGTGTGCATGTGTGAACACAATAGCGTTTATGATGACTGTATGTATATTGGGTATTTTTAGAAGTAGGGATTGTATTCTTTTCCACGTCTATGCACAAAATCTGTGTATTCTTTTGGAAACATAGGTTCTTGAAAGAGTGAAAGAAACCAAGTTATAACTTTACATTGCTATTTTTAGAATATGAGGCCATAAAGACAAAATAGAGGAATTGGATCAGTCAGTCAAAGTCAATGACTAATTAAAAATTGTGAAAGGAACATGTAATAATTTTGGGACTCACAAAAAAGGCAAAACCTATGATTTATAGGCAACAAAAAAAGAGGAGAAATTCATGAAAAAAGCATAGGTAATGTTTTAATAAAATTCTATTAATACTTTTTGAAGACCAAGCTATAAATTATTGCACACTTTAAGCAATTTGTAAAATTTTTCTATTATATCAAAAAGGATGTATGAGCTAAAAATTAAAAAAATAAACTAAGTATTTTTTGATAATTGTACTGTCCAATTTCATGTCAACCTGACACAGAATAGAGTCATTCTAGAAGGGGGAACCTCAATTAAGAAAATACCTCTATAATATCAGGCTGTATGCAAGACTCTAGGGCATTTTCTTAGTAACTGATGTAGAAAGGCCCAGTCCGTTGTGGGAAATGCTACCCGCTGGAGTTGTGGTCTTTAGTTCTATAAGAAAGCTGGCTGAACAAGCTGCCAGAAACAAGGCAGTCAGCAGCACTGCTCCATGTCCTCTGCATTAGCTCTTGACTCCAGGATTCTGCCCTGTTCCAGTTCCTGTCCTTATTTCCTTCAGTGATGAATAGTGAGGGATAAGCATAGCCCAATAAACCCACTCCTCCCCAAGTTGCTTTGGTCTTGGTGTTTCATCATAGCAATGAAAACCCTAAGCGAGACAGCACTAAATCTTCTCATTTAACTTCTGTGTGTATACTTAATCTACCAGAGTGCCTTGGTAATGGTCCACCAGAGATTTACCTTCCTGTGTAGAGAAAGAAAAATAGTCTTTTTTCTCTTCATGCTTTAGGTGCATTGACTAGATTTCTAAAAATTAGACTTGTTCAAAGGTAAGTTAAAACAAAGAAAATAAGAAGTTTATTAATAGGAACATTGTGTACACATGGAGTCACTCAAGTGTATTGACAGTATTTCAACTAATATCTCATCTGAACAAAAACAATTTCCCAGAGGGGAAAAGAAAGAAAGAAAGAAAGAAAGAAAGAAAGAAAGAAAGAAAGAAAGAAGAAAGAAAACGGCTTCTAGGGCAGTACTGTGTAAAGTGTCTGGTGGAGCTAAAGATTGGTTTTTATAGAGCTAAAGTTTGGCTGTTGATAGAGCGTTCTCTGTTGTCTTCATGGGATCAATAAGAGGCCAGATTTGTCTCCTCTGGTTAAGAGTTGCTGCCTTTCCTAGAAGACAATGAGAGCACAGAGTTTTCTTCCATCTTTTGTTTGTTCGTTTTGCTTGTTTGTTTTTAAATGCTGCTGCTCAGAACATTCCTCATTCCAGAAAGGTATATTTTGCACCAGCACACTCTGAATCTGTTTAGCTCTTACTAAGGCTGGTTAGAAACTAGCGAAGATCATAAGGTATGAGAGAAAAGGAAGCCCTTCCTGTCTGGACTCTGGTGAAGAACTTTTCTTGCCAGCTTTGAGTCAGGAATTCCCTCATAGTTAACAGTGTTTGCCATGAAGGTTGCTGACACAGAAGCAACATTTGTTTTATGCAGCCCTACTTTAAAAAAGAATGTTAAACAACAACATACGAGGTTTGAGGCCTGTATGGATGTAGGCCCTAGCAGAGCCTTATTCCTTTTTGTCAGTGTGTTTCATGAATTCTACACAGACAATGATTAACTTCTGTCTACAGTAACTTCCTAGATGCCTTTGGTCTAGGGATTTACCTTTGCTGCAATTTTGAAAAGAACTTCTTGGGCTCTGTACTGGCTGGTTTTGTGTGTCAACTTGACACAGGCTGGAGTTACCACAGAGAAGGGAGCTTCAGTTGGGGAAGTGCCTCCATGAGATCCAGCTGTGGGGCATTTTCTCAATTAGTGATCAAGGGGGTAGAGCCCCTTGTGGGTGCCATTCCTGGGCTGGAAGTCTTGGGTTCTGTAAGAGAGCAGGCTGAGCAAACCAGGGGAAGCAAGCCAGTAAGGAATATCTCTCCATGGCCTCTGCATCAGCTCCTGCTTCCGGACCTGCTTGAATTCCAGTCCTGACTTCCTCTGGTGATCAACAGCAATGTGGAAGTAAGCTAAATAAACCCTTTCCTCCCCAACTTGCTTCTTGGTTATGATGTTTGTGCAGGAATAGAAACCCTGACTAAGACAGGCTCACAAGTCATGCAGGGTGGCAGGGACAGGATCCTCTCAGCCTCTGAGTGATGGAGGTGGATCTGCAACCCTCTCTGCCCCTTCCCTGCAAGCAGAGAGCCTGCTTTCAGGGAGTGCTTTAACCCAGGGAGCAGGGTGAGATCCTGAGATCCAACATTTTCTCCCTGGTGACTTTCTAAGGCAGGACCAGCCGGGAGGCATAGGCCTGACAAGTCTCAGGGCAGCCTGGTCAGGATTATTTCTACCTAAGACCACACCTAGGAGAGTCAACAGACCAACAGCCTTCTCTGCACCTTTCCTGCAAGTGGAGATCCTGTCTCCAGGTTGTGCTCTGACCGCAGAACTCAGGATAGACAACTGATCCACAGCCATCTGCGTCCGGGATTTACCAGAGGAGAGCTCATCTCCCAGAAGTACTGGCAACAGGCTTACAGACTCACGGGAGGAACAAGCTCTAGTCAGAGACAGCAAGAACATCTAACACCAGAGATCATCAGATGGAAAAAGGCAAATGCAAGAATCCTACCAACAGAAACCAAGACTACTTGGCTTCAACAGAACCTAGTACTCCCACCAGAGCAAGTCCTGGATATCCCAAAACACCAGAAAAGTGAGATTTGGATCTAAAATCATGTGTCAAGATGGTGCTAGAGGAATTTAAGAAGGACATGAATAACTCCCTTAAAGAAATACAGGAGAACACAGGTAAAGAGGTACAAGCCCTTAAAGAGGAAACAAAAAAATCCCATGAAGAATTACAGGAGATCATGAGTAAACAAGTAGAAGCCCTTAAAGAGGAAACATAAAAATCCCTTAAGGAATTACAAGAAAACACAAACAAACAGATGAAGGAATTGAACCAAACCATCCAGGACCTAAAAATGGAAGTAGAAACAATTAAGAAATCACAAAGAGAAACAACTCTGGAGTTAGAAACCTTAGAAAAGAAGTCAGGAAACATAGATGTAAGTATCACCAACAGAATACAAGAGATAGAAGAGAGAATCTCAGGGGGCAGAAGATACCATAGAAAACATTGACACAACAATCAAAGAAAATGCAAAATGCAAAAAGTTCCTAACTCAAAACATCCAGGAAATCCAGGACACAGTGAGAAGACCAAACCTAAGGATAATAGGTATAGAAGAGAGTGAAGACTTCCAAGGTAATGGGCCAGTAAATATCTTCAGCAAAATTATAGAAGAAAACTTCCCTAACTTAAAGAAAGAGCTGCCCATGAACATACAAGAAGCCTATAGAACTCCAAATAAACTGGACCAGAAAAGAAATTCCTCTTGCCACATAATAGTTAAAACAACAAATGCACAAAACAAAGAAAGAATACTAAAAGCAATAAGGGAAAAAGGTCAAGTAACATATAAAGGCAGGCCTATCAGAATTATACCAGACTTCTCACCAGAGACTGTGAAAGCTAGAAGATCCTGGGCAGATGTCATGCAGACCCTAAGAGAACACAAATGCCAGCCTAGACTACTATACCCAGCAAAACTCTCAATCACCATAGATGGAACAACCAAAGTATTCTATGACAAAAACAAATTCACACAATATATTTCCACAAATCCAGCCCTTCAAAGGGTATTAAATGGAAAACTCCAACACAAGGAAGGGAACTACATCTCTGAAAAAGCAAAAGTGTAATCTTCCAACAAAACTAAAAGAAGATAGCCACATGAACGGAATGCCAACTCTAACAACAAAAAGAGTAGGAAGCAACAATTACTTTTCCTTAATATCTACTAATATCAATGGACTCAATTCCCCAATGTATCAGATTGGGTACATAAATTGGACCCAACATTTTGTTGCATACAGGAAACCCAATGAGTGACAAAGACAGATGCTACCTCAGAATAAAAGGATGGAAAACAATTCTCCAAGCCAATGGCCCGAAGAAAATAGCTGGAGTAGCCATTCTAATATCGACTTTCACCCTAAAGTGATTAAAAAGGATAAGGAGGGACACTTCATATTCATCAAAGATATGATCTACCAAGATGAACTCTCAATTCTGAACCTCTATGCTCCAAATCTTTACTAAAGCTCAAAGCACACATTGTACCACACACAATAATAGTGGGAGATTTCAACACCCCACTCTCTGTAATGGACAGATCATGGAAACAGAAACTAAACAAGGATATAGTGAGACTAACAGAAACTATGAAACAGAAGGATTTAACAGATATCTATAGAACTTTTTATCCTAAAACAAAAAGATATACCTTTTTCTCAGCACCTCATGGTACCTTCTCCAAAACTGACCATATAACTGATCACAAATCAGGCCTCAACAGATACAAGAAGATTGAAATAATTCTATGCATCCTATCAGATCACCATAGACTAAGGCTGTTCCTCAATAACAACTTAAACAACAGAAAACCCACATACACGTGGAAGGTTAACAACACTCTACTCAATGATAACTTGGTCAAGGAAGAAATAAAGAAAGAAATTATAGACTTTCTAGAGTTTAATGAAAATGAAGCCACAACGTACCCAAACTTATGGGATACAATGAATTCAGTCATAAGAGGAAAACTCATAGCTTTAAGTGTCTCCAAAAAGAAACTGGAGTGCACATACACCAGTAATTTGACAGCACCCCTGAAAGCACTAGAACAAAAAGAAGCAACTTCACCCAAGAGGAGTCAAAGGCAGTAAATAATCAAACTCAGGGCTGAAATCAGCCAAATAGAAACAAAAAGAACTACACAAAGAATCAACCAAACCAGGAGCTGGTTCTTTGAGAGAATCAACAAAATATATAAACCCTTAGCCAGACTTACTAGAGGGCACAGAGACAGTATCTTAATTAATAAGATCAGAAATGAAAAAGGAGACATAACAACAGACACTGAGGAAATCCAAAAAATCATGAAATCCTACTACAAAAGCCTATTGTCAACTAAACTGGAAAACCTGGATGAAATGGACAATTTTCTAGACAGATACCAGGTACCAAAGTTAAATCAAGACCAGATCAACGATCTAAACAGTCCCATATCTGCTAATGAAATAGAAACAGTCATTAATAGTCTCCCAACCAAAGAAAGCCCAGGACCAGATGGCGTTAGTGCAGAGTTTTATCAAACCTTCAAAGAAGACCTAATACCAATACTCCTCAAACTATTCCACAAAATAGAAACTGAAGGCACTCTACCCAATTGTTCTATGAGGCCACAATTACTCTTATACCTAAATGACACAAAGACCTAACAAAGAAAGAAAACTTCAGACCAATTTCCCTTATGAATATTGATGCAAAAATACTCAACAAAATTCATGCAAACCGAATCAAAGAACACATCAAAACGATCATGCACCATGATCAATTAGGTTTCATCCCAGGGATGCAGGGATGGTTCAATATACAGAAATCCATCAACGTATTTCACTATATAAACAAACTCAAAGAAAAAAACAATATGATCATCTCATTAGATGATGAGAAAGCATTTGACAAAATCCAACAATCCTTCATGATAAAAGTCTTGGAAAGATCAGGAATTCAAGGCCCATACTTAAACATAGTAAAAGCAATATACAGCATACCAGTAGCCAATATCAAACTAAATGGAGAGAACCTTGAAGCAATCCCACCATCAGGGACTAGACAAGGCTGCCCACTCTCTCCCTACCTATTCAATAATGTACTTGAAGTCCTAGCCAGAGCAATTAGACAACAAAAGGAGATCAAAGGGATACAAATTGGAAAGGAAAAAGTCAAATTATCACTATGCAGATGACATGATAGTATACTTAAGTGACCCCAAAACTTCCACCAGAGAGATCCTAAAGCTGATAAACAACTTCAGCAAAGTAGCTGGATATAAAATTAATTCAAGCAAATCAGAGGCCTTCCTCTACACAAAGGATAAACAGGTGGAGAAAGAAATTAGGGAAACAATACCCTTCACAATAGCTACAAATAATATAAAATACCTCGGTGTAACTCTAACTAAGCAAGTAAAAGATCTGTTTGACAAGAACTTCAAGTCTCTGAGGAAGGAAATTGAAGAAGATCTCAGAAGATGGAAAGATCTCCCATGCTTGTGGATTGGTAGGATTAATATAATAAAAATGTCCATCTTACGGCAGATAATCTACAGATTCAATGCAATCCCCATCAAAATTCCAACTCAAGTCTTCACAGACTTAGAAAGAGCAATTTGCAAATTCATCTGGAACAACCAAAAACCCAGGATAGCCAAACCTATTCTCAACAAAAAAGGAACCTCTGGTAGAATCACAATCCCGGACCTTAAGCTTTACTACAGAGCAATTGTGATAAAAACTGCATGGTGTTGGTACAGTGACAGGCAGGTGGATCAATCGAACAGAACTGAAGACCCAGAAATGAACCCACACACATATGGTCACTTGATCTTTGGCAAAGGAGCTAAAACCATACAGTGGATAAAAGACAGCATTTTCAACAGATGGTGCTGGCTCAACTGGTGGTCAACATGTAGAAAAATGTAAATCGACCCATTCCTTTCTCCTTGTACAAAGCTCAAGTCCAAGTGGATCAGGGACCTCCACATCAAACCAGATACATTGAAACTAATAGAAAAGAAAGTGGGGAAGAACCTCGCATACATAGGCACAGGGAAAATTTTCCTGAAGAGAACACCAAGAGCTTATGCTCTAAGATCAAGAATTGACAAATGGGACCTCATAAAGTTGCAAAGCTTCTGTAAGACAAAAGACACTGTCAATAGGACAAAATGGCAATTAACAAATTGGGAAAAGATCTTTACCAGTCCTATATCTGATAGTGGACTAATATCCAATGTATACAAAGAACTCAAGAAGTCAGTCTGCAGAGAACCAAATAACCCTATTAAAAAATGGGATATAGAGCTAAACAAAGAATTCTCTACTGATGAACACCAAATGGCTGAGAAACACCTAAAGAAATATTCAACATCCTTAGTCATCAGGGAAATGCAAATCAA
>JADRCD010105686.1:0-11548 GCA_019843815.1 Montemys delectorum | reverse complement strand
TTCTCTCTCTCTCTCTCTCTCTCTCTCTCTCTCTCTCTCTCTCTCTCTTCCACTTTTCTTCTCAAACTTCTGTTCTTCCTGCCTTACATCTGAGCATTGGGATTTCAGGCACCACTTTCTGCTGTGTTGGGGACACTTGAACATTCTAGCAAATGACCTACATCCTCACATCTCTCCTTCAGGGTCTTATGGACTTCAGATGGCCTTAAACCTACAACCTTCGTACTTCTCCAGGTGCTGCTGTTACAGATGTTTATCACACAGCCTAGCTTCAGTCCACTGATTTTAAATTGCTTCTTTGTTCCATTAAATATATTCTGAGTCAGAAACACATTATGTTGGATGGGATCATAAACCCTCAAAGCAAAAAAAAAACCTTGTTTGGGGGTTCCTAGTCGGTCCTCCCCCTCAGTCCCTCACATTGACATGGTTTAAATGAATCATTATACCACTATTCATGTAACTTTCCAAGGCCAACTCAAGCCCCAGGACCTATGTACTCCAGGAGGATACAAGGTGAAGTATGCAGACACCAGTCAAACCATTACCTGCATCTCTGGTTTCCAGACCATCCCAGATACCAAATCCAGTCATATCTTACATAAAATGGCAACATAACTTATACACACCTGTCCACATCATCTAAAGCCCCTATATATCATTCATTATTATAAACAGTACATGTTTTATACAAATAGTTGTTAGCTTATTTTCCCTTAACAGTTTTTAAGATTTTCTTTTGTGCCCATGAGTGCTTGCCTGCATGTAGGTAATGTGCAAACCTAGTGCCCTTGCTTGTCAGATCTCCTGGAACTGGAGTCAGTGGATGACTGTGAACCACCATGTTCATGAACTGAAGGTGGGACTTTTGCAAAAGCAACAAGTGTTCCTCACCCACTGAGCCATCTCTCCAGCCACACCACCACAACTGCTTTTTTGAGCCAGGGTCTTAGCAATATTGTCTAGGTTGGCTTTGGTCTCCAGTCTCCCTGCCTTACCCTTTAAGTATGGGATTAGAAGCAATTGTTCTTTATTGTTTAGGAAAGAATAAAAGGACAAAAAAAAAAAAAAAAAAAAAAAAAAAAAAAAGATTGTTTTGCTTTCATGCCCCAGGAGTGTGGCAGGATGAGGGGGCCAGCAGCTCATGCATTGGTATGGCAACCCAGGCAGAATCTTTTTTCTAGAAGGTACAGAACAGAACATACCAGCTCTCTGCCTTCCCCACCTCAAACAAATCATAGCACCCTCCCCTCAGTGGATATTGAACAGGCCCAAGATCCTATTAAAACACATCATGTGACCACATATCCAAGGACCCAGACATCCTTCTTAGTCCTATTTCTAACCCCAAATGACCTGTGGGGACAAGCTGTAAGCAGAGGACTTAGGCCGCCCCTCAGGGACATACTTTTCCTCATGATTCCTGTTCACAGGCCACTAGGGCTTAGGAATCATTGAGAGAAAACTGATCTACTAGGGCAGTCGTTTGACTTAGAATTTTCTAAATACCCCCCAAGACATCTAGAGGAGTCTGGGGAGCATGCAGATTCCACAGGAAGCAGAGTCTGAGAGACCCTGCCTTTGGCCATCATTAATGATGTAAGAATGTCTGCTCTGGTCTCAGAGTCAACGGGTGCTGCCTTAGGTTTGAGGGTGAGGAAGCTCTTTGGGGATGATTTTTCCCTTCTCATCCTGTTTGATTTCTCTCTCTTTGTGTGTGTGTGTGCGTGCGCGCAGCGTGGAGGCCAGAAAAAGATACTGAGCATCTCTTTTCAGTCTCTACACTCTTCCTTTTGAGAGAACCTGGTACTTGTGGTTTCTGGCTAGACTTAGCCAGTGAGCCTCACCAAGCACCCAGGCTCAGCCCTGCACAGTGCTAGGATTGTAGGCATCAGTGGGACAGGCCTGGCTTTCGCAGAGTGCTGAGATCTGAGCTCCAGCCTCATGCTTACACAGCAAGCTCAGCTTGAGTCTTCTCTGCAGACCCTTGCTTTTGTTTTTTTCTCTGAATCAGGGTCTCACTCTGTGGCCGAGGCTGGCCTAGAACTTACTGTATAGCACAAGCTGGCCTTGAACTCAGTGCAGTCCTTCTGTTTCAGCCCTCTGAGTGTTGCTGGGATTACAGGAATGTGCCACCATGCCCACTTGCCTTCCTGCCTGTTTTTGGCCACAGAGAGAGTTCTCTCTAGGGAAAGAAGCCAAACTTACCAGGGGCTGTGATGCCCAGGACTCCCAGGCTCCCCAGCTGTTTCCAGAACTCCTGCCAACAGAACAGGAGTTATGAGTGGGTTAGTCACTTGTGACCAGAATAAGACCAAGCCACTCAGAGAAAGGGGCTACACTCTTATTAGCGAGGCTCCGTCACCAGCAGACAGTGGCCATCTTTCTAGGCAAAAAGCATAATGCAGGCAGCCATGTCCCAGAGGCCTCCACTCCCACCTGCACCCTTGCAACTCACTCTCAGGTTCTTGAAGTCATTGCTTTGATCAATCTCTTGGGCTTTGGGGGCCAGGTTCTCTTGAAGGAACTTAGATACAGTATGACGAAGCTAGAGGGAGAGAGATAGAGACTACTGAAACCAAGACGTGATTGTCACTGAGAGCAATGCCCCTGTGGTTGAAACGGCATATTCTGGGGGCTAGGCCATGGGTACTTTCACCACACAGCATCAGGTTGAGGCTTAGGGGCCCCACTAAATTATGCTTCCTTAGAGGTGATTGTGCAGGCAAAGTGTTAGGTCAACTTGATACAAGCTAGAGTCACCAGACAGGAGGGAGCCTCAATGAGAAAATACTTCCTTAAGATGGAGTTGTAGCCGATAGGGGATTTTCTTAATTAGTGATCAATGGGGGAGGGCCCAGTCTATTGTGGGTGGGGCTAGTCTACGGTGGGGAGTACTCATGGGTTCTATAGGAAAGCAGACTGAGCAAGCCATGAGGAGCAAGTCAGTAAGCAGCATCGCTCCGTAGCCTCTGCATCAGCTCCGGCCTCCAGGTTCCTGCCCTGACTTTGTCAAGATGGAACTGTAAGCCAGACAAACCTTCTCTTCCCCTACTTGCTTTTGGCCATGGTGTTCATCAGAGCAATCGCAACCCTAACTAGGACAATGATTGTCCCCTCTTTCTTAAGAGTCTTGGTTTAGACATCTTGGAAATGATTAAGACATTATCATTTTATCAATCTTAAGATTGAGTTTTGCCCAAGCCGAACTAGGACTCATGTATCCCAATCCCTCAAGTATTAAAGATGATGTTTAAAATGCAGCCCTATAAAACATGACTCTGTGCCTTCCTGTGGTACCCAGAGTAACACAGAAGCCCCTAAGCCAGCCTGCACAGGCTGTCTGTCCCCTGGCGTTCCCATGTCCCCCAGCATTTCCAGTAGCCTCTCGCTGCTCTCTTAGGCTCTCCTCTTCAGTTCTGCACTCCTGCCAATCTCCTGAGACTTTGGCTAAAAGTGATTCTCAATGGCATTAGACATTCTCCTGGTAGGAATATTAAATATGTAGGCCCGAACATTAGAGTCTCAGGTCTGAAGCCTGAGGTCTCCAAGCAACCTTCTCGGCCCACCACACAGCCATGGGGTTGGGAGTTTCTTTTGTTGTTAATTTTAAAAATAATATTTCTGTATTTATTTTGTGTGTATGGGGGGCTGCCATTGAGCATATACGGAAGTCACCTTTTGGGAGCCAGTTCTCTCTTGCTACCATATGAGTCCTAGAATCAAAGTCAGGTCAGCGGATTTAGTGTCAAGTTGCCTTTGGCCATTGGTTCATCTTGCCAGTCTACTTTGAAGAGGTTTAGAAATATGATGAGGCTACAGGAGAATGACAATCCCAATCACTTCACGCAGCCGCTAAGTGACAGGAACTCCTTCCCAAAGCCAGAGCTCCAGGTCAGACCATACCCTTCCTTTTCCCACCTTTCCTTTGGTTACAAGAACACAACTTAATATTTAACTTCTTCCCACTTGAAGCCTGGGTTTGCCATGTCATCAAGGACTTCTTACTGAACTGCTACGTAAGAACATTACAGAAAGGCTGGATGAGGTGGCTCATCGGGTTAAACACTCACCTCATAAATAAGCCTGAAGGCCTAACTTTAGTTCACCCTGAACCCAGGTAAAAGTGGAAGGAGGAAACAGACTCTACAAAGTTGTCCTCTGACCTCCATATTGACATGCAGATCCATCCAACAATAATACAGTTTAAAAAAAAAATCTGTTAAAGATAGAATGCTATAAAAGCTAGTTATAGAGGTATGCAGGCAGGTGGATTCTATGAGTCTAGTTAGGTCTACATAGTGAGATACTGTCTCAGAGAGAGAGACAGACAGACAGACAGTCAGACAGAAACACATTATTGGAGGGAAATATTCAAAGTATATGGAAAAGTCCATATGTAGCCTAACACCATGTACAATGAATATACACAAATGGCGCGTGTTTCGGGAGAGGGTACATTGTAAAGCTGGATATAGGGGTTCACTCTGTGACCCCAGTACTCAAGAAGCTAGGCAGGAAGGATGCTAAAACTTCCAGGCCAGCCTGGCCACTCAGCAACATCCTGTCTCAAAACAAAGAACAGTATAAATACCTGCTATAAATGAAGGCAATTTTCTTTAAAGTATTCAGGCTAAAGCATTGAAACAACATTGATTTAGAAGGGAAAGTGAGAGGGTGGACAAACCGTTCAGTGGGTAAGAGCATGTGCTAGTTAGTTTCATATCGATTTGATACAAGTTAGGGCCATCAAAGAGGGAGCATCAATTGAGAAAATGCTTCCATAAGAGCCAGCTGTAACTTGTACTTTTCTTAATAAATGATCTAATTAGGGCGCTCTCTTTTAAAAGATTTATTTATTTATTTTATGTATATGAGTACACTGTAGCTGTCTTCACATACACCAGAAGAGGGCATCAGTTCCCATTACAGATGGTTGTGAGCCACCATGTGGCTGCTGGGAATTGAACTCATGACCTCTGAAAGAGCAGCCAGTGCTCTTAGCAGTTGAGCTGTCTCTCTAGCCTCTAGGGCACTTTCTTAATTAGTGGTGGATGGGGAAGGACACAGCCCATTCGGGGGCAGGATTGGTGGGGGGGGGGAGGGGACAGCATCCATGGCCTGGTGGTCTTACCTTTTGTAAGAAAACAGGCCAAGCAAGCCATGAGGAGCAAGCGAGAAAGCAGTAGTACCCTTCCATGGCCTCTGCATCAGCTCCTGCCTACAGGTTCCTGCCCTGTTTTAATTCCTGTCTTGACTTCCTTCAATGAGAGACTAAGATGTGGAATAAACCCTTTCCTCTTCATGTTGCTTTTGGTTATGGTGTTTTGTCAAAGCAATTATAATTCTAACTAGGACAGAAATTGGTACCAGGGTAGTGTGTGTGATAGACTTGACCACGTTGTTTTGGGGAGGATTGTGGAAGGACTCTGGAACTTTGAACTAGAAGTCATTGAGTTTTCAAGCTTGATGAGCTGTTCTGTGGGAGATAAAATTTTTGAGAGAAATGTAGAGGATGGAGGCCTGGTTTGTGAAGTTCTAGAAGGAAGTCTGAGAGTCACTTGAAGACTCTACTGGGCCCATTTCATATTTTGAGTTAAGAATTTATGGTTCTGGCCAGGCAGTGGTGACACAATGCCTTTAATCTCAGCACTTGGGAGGCAGAGGCAGGCGAATTTCTGAGTTCGAGGCCAGCCTGGTCTACAGAGTGAGTTCCAGGACAGCCAGGGCTACCCAGAGAAATCGTATCTTGAAAAAAAAAAACAAAACAAAAATTATGGTTCTGATTAGCGGGGGTTGAAAAATCAGCTCTGATTAACAAAAAACCAGAACCACTAAAGTGAAACCTTTGCTTTGACAGGATAATTGATGCTGGAGCTGAGAAATCAGTGTTGTGTGGGAAGAGACCAGCATTACTGAGGTGAAATCTTCTGGGAGGTGTTCCCTCAGTTAGCATACAGAAGCTGCAGTACAGAGATAGTCACGGCTGCACTGTGCTGGCAGCTGAACTTGATCATGCATAAATCTCTCAGATGGTGCTGGCTTTAAAGGTATGAATGGGTCATAGAGAGCGGCTGAAACTTGGCATGGTGAGAAGCCAAGAGAGGCTCTTGGTGAAGGGTTATGGATTACATTTAATGCTCCAGAATCAAAGTGGTCATGCAGAAAAGCTGAGGTGTGGCACCATGAAGAGAGCCTGGAAGAGGCTACTGATGGAAGTCCAGCTCGGCTGCAGCAGAGACCCCAGCATTTTGGAGATCCCAGTACCATGGGATGACCACCAAGAACAGCAGCAGCAGGAAGTGAGGCTTACCAGAGCTTAGAAGACAAGCTGTGCGTGCTGCAGAGGGCAGAGCGGGAGAAGTGACCCAAGCCCCCTGGAGGAGCCCAGAAGGTCATGAGTGAATCCCAGACATTGGACACTGAGTTATTTACTCTGCTGGAGTGTGGTTTTGATTTGACTGTGGTTGTACCCTGGTTCTTTCTCCACCCTTGAAGTAGGAAAGTGTTTAACTTATTTTGATTTTACAAGAGTCCACAGTTAAGAGACTTTAAATTTTTTTTTTTTTTTTTTTTTTTTTTTTTTGGTCTTTTAAGACAGGGTTTCTCTGTGTAGCCCTGGCTGTCCTGGAACTCACTCTGTAGACCAGGCTGGCCTTGAATTCAGAAATCCACCTGCCTTTGCCTCCCAAGTGCTGGGATTAAAGGCATTCGCCACCAATGCCCGGCTTGTTTTTGTTTCTCAATACAGGGTTTCTCTGTGTAGCCCTCGATATCCTGGAACTCACTCTGGAGGCCTCAAACTCGGAGATCTGCCTGCCTCTACCTCCTGAGCACTGGGATTAAAAGTGTGCTACCACCACTAACCAGGAGACTTTATAGACTTTTTAAAAATGAGATTTTAAAAGAAACTAGATTATTTATTTTTACTTATTTATTTTTTTTAAAGATTTATTTATTTTATGTATGTGAGCGCACTGTTGCTATCTTCAGACACACCAGAAGAGGGTATCAGATACCATTACAGATGGTTGTGAGCCATTATGTAGTTGCTGGGAACTGAATTCAGACCCTCTGGAAGAGCAGTCTGTGCTTTTAAGCCTCCAAATTAGTATTTTTAAAAAGGCAAGTTTTAATGTGTTTGAATTTTTTAAGACTGTGAGACTTTTTAAGTTTGTAAAACAGAAAGGCTGTGACTTAACAGGGATCTGTTTGTGTGTCCAATTGACAAGGGGTCAGTTGTGCTGGCTAGTTTCATGTCAACTTGACAGGAGCTAGAGTCATCAGAGAGGAGGGAGCCTCAATTGAGAAAAGGCCTCCATAAGATTGTCTGCAGAAAAGTCCGTAGGGTGTTTTCTTAATTAGTAATTAACTGGAGAGGGCACAGCTCACTATGCTTGGTGCTGTCCTTGGGCTGGTGGCCCTGGGTTCTATAAGAAAGCAAGCAGAGCAAGCCCTAGAAGCAAGCCAGCAAACAGCACCCCTCCAAGGCCTCTGCCTCAGTTTCTGCCCTGTTTGAGTTCTTGGCCTGATTTTTTTAGTGATGACTAAGATGTGGATGTGTAAACCCAAGATGTCCTTTTCTCCCCAAGTTGCTTTTCATTCCAGCAATGATAAGCCTACCTAAGGCGTGCTGCTTTTGCTGATGAGATGATCTAGGTTCAATTCCTAACCCCCCACCCCCATGAGGCTCACAACCATCCCTACCTCCAATTGCAGGGGGCAGGACACCCTCTTCTAACCTCTGCAGGCACCAGGCAGGCACAGTGAACACATACATACATTCTGGCAAAACATTCGTACACATAAAATAAATACATCTAAAAATAAGTTAAAAAGGTAAGTGAGTTAACCAGCAAACATCTAATTCCTTTATTAATATAAGATGGTTCAGGGCCGAAAATAATACTCCATATGAACAGGAATGTTTCAGATTCTTAAAAACAGGGCTGTGGGAGAGTCGCATTCTAAAAGTCTGTTTGCCCCAAAGATCTGAATGTAATCATTATTTCCCAGGGCACAGAGAGAGTCACAGCTCAGGAAACAGACAACAGGCCAGTGGGATAACAAGCTGGAACCTTAGAATTCTATAAGATTCTAAGGCAGGAGATGCCTGAGGGTTCCACTCTCTTCCTCCGCTAAGGTTAACATTCATAACAATACTTGCCCTTGATAGCATCTGACACAGATACACTGTGTGTGAAGCCATCACTCCCTAGCAATTCCTTAGGCAATCTACAGCAGTTGCTTAATAGATATATTGGCAGGACCCGAGGCAATTGGAACCTGGAAATTATTCATCGGCTTCAATTAGAGAAAAGAGTTAAACCCAGCAATAAGTGTGGGCAACCTGTGTTAACTAAGCTCTTTTTCAGCTCTGTGTGTTAGCTCTGGAAGAAGGGAAGAAAACAAACTCAAAATTGCATTTCAGGCCAGGCAGTGGTGGCGCATGCCTGTAATTCCAGCACTTGGGAGGCAGAGGCAGGCGGATTTCTGAGTTCAAGGCCAGCCTGGTCTACAGAGTGAGTTCCAGGACAGCCAGGGCTACACAGAGAGACTCTGTCTCGAAAAAACAAAAAAAAAACCAAAAAAACAAAAAAAAAATTGCATTTCAGAATTCTTTAAAGACTTCCACTGAAAAAGCAAATGCCTTGGTAGTTATGGATTATCCATAACTTCAACCATAAATTGAGAACCACAGCTTAAAGCTCTTGAGGTAGAAGCAAGAGTTTATTAGAGTTCAAGAAACTCTTGACTGGCCTGGTCTACAAGGCAACGAAGGTCCGGGCCACCCAAAGCTATACATACTGAGACTTCAGGGAAGAGGGTAGATACATATAGAGGACAGGTTGGAGTGTATGCGGACTCAGATTTATGATAGCAACTAGAAGTAGGGCCGACCAATCTTTGCCCACCCAAACGACACCAATCTTCCAGATTTGGTCTTCTAGCTGGAGTTCAAAGCCAGGAATTCTTTTGGCTAGCTGTCTGCCTCAAATCTTCCCTCGCTAGAGATAACAATGAAGTCAAGTCAGAGGCATGGGCATTGATTATCAGTAGGGAGAGGGTGCGCAGTTCCTCTCCCAAACTTCTAAGAGACGCTTCCAAGGCCCGGCAGATACAAGGCACTTGGGTAAGACCTGGGACATGAGATCCTGAGGCCGGCGTTCCTACCTGTTTCTGCTCCTCGTTTAGCCGGTTGATATCATCGTCCACAGGCAACATGGAGTGGGTCCGCTGCGAGACAGTGAGGGGCGACAGTGATGGCCGCAGTCTCCAGCTGGAAACTCGCCGCCCCAGCAGCCGGATTGCAGTCGCCATCTCTACGGTGCACCAGGAGCTTGGGCTGGCCTACGATCCACCAATCCTAGCTTCACCACTTTGTCCAATCAGTGAGGGGGTGGGGCTCCAGTAGCCAATCGTGCTCGGAAGCCCGCCGAAGGCTTTGCTGCTTGCAACCATGCAAGCCAATCAGCCGAGAGGCGGTATCCAGCCCTGGCTCTTACTTGTTTCCTAAGAATCTTTCTTGTGTCCAAGAGTCGTAATATGGTATCTCGTGTTAAGATTGTAATCTTGAAAGGCACAAGACTATCTCTGTGGGAAAGCAAGTACTCCAACATAGATACCTAATGTGGAGGAATAAACTGTCCAAACTGATCAGGACCTGTAAAGGTTTGTAAAGACTCTCTTATTCTAGAGTACCCACTGAAATAAAACAGTAAGATTTGGTTCCTCCTTAAGCGAAAGAGCTTGCCACGGATTCTCTGTCCTCAGAGTCTGTAAGAACTTTTTCTCGTTGGGGTGACGGGGCAGGAAGGGAAGAATAGTGTTTGGGGTTCTCTGAAAAAGCCACATGTGTGAAGATTGTACAGACTAATTAGAACTTTGTGATTGTGGATGTTGGGCTGTTGCAGATTCACAGCCAAAATTATATTTGAGTATCTTTAGTTCCTTTAAGTAGCTGTTTATCTCTAACCCATGTAACCCAATATTCTTTTTTTTTTTTTTTTTTTTGGTTTTTCAAGACAGGGTTTCTCTGTGTAGCTCTGGCTGTCCTGGAACTCACTCTGTAGACCAGGCCGGCCTCGAACTCAGAAATCCACCTGCCTCCGCCTCCCAAGTGCTGGGTTTAAAGGCGTGCGCCACCACCACCCGTCTTGACCAAATATTCTTGACCACTAGGTAAGAAATTTTATTTTAAATTAGTTCATTAATCAGAGACAGGATCTCTATGTAGCCCTGGCTGTCCTGGAGCTTTTTGGCTTTGAACTCAAAGAGATCTGCCTGCCTCTCCCTTACTTCCAGTACAAGTGTATACCACCACGCCCATCTGGAATGTATTCATTTAGCAGACTACTGACTGTACCAAACCAAGACTCTAAGTATGTCATCAGATAGCATCTGAGACCACGATGGAGATTTCCCTGGTTTGCAGTAACTCACCTACCCAGTGTTGGCATCAAGGTCTTTGGTGAATACAGTGATTTATGACTCTTTGGTTGGGTGACTAAGAACATATCCTGTAGCTATTCCACGGTGGAGTGTGTCATTAAGGGCAACCTGAATTTTGCTCATGTCCCAGGACATGGCTATTCCTACTGGCTTAGAATAAACTCTTAGTGACTTTGAGGTGAGATCTGTCTTTGTGTCCAGAAGAAGGCTGACAGGACCCAGGCTCTTATCCCTTAATCCCCTTTCCACTTCTGCTATAATGCTTAGCTCCCAAAGTCCAGGAAGGGGCCTTTGAACACATTACTTGGATCCTTGCAGTGTCTTTTATCACTTGAAAATGAAAACAGTGTCCCCCACCATACTTCAATGTCATCATGAGGCATATTCACTAGGCAGGGCACAATGTGAAGCACCTACTTAGTACCCAGGAGGCTTTGGTTCAACCCCAGCAATCAAAATGATTGCGTACTTAATTATATCGAATAGCACTCAGCGCTACATCCTCACTTTTAGTCGTTCCTACCACATCTGACTTCCCCACCTGGTCCCACATTCTAATTTAGCCCCTCCCACAAATGGAAAGCGCAGCATTCTGGGCCCTCCCTAATGAGAGGTCAAGAACCAATCACAGAGCAGCATCTATACCTAGCTTCTCAGCCTTTGGAAAACCGAGGCTGAATGATCAGGAGTTCAGTTATTTCCAGCTGCTTGTAGAGTTCAAGGCCAGCCTGGGCTACACGAGGCCAGTAAAAGCATAAAAATGAAAACACACAAAATCAACACTCCTCTAATTTCTAATCTGGTTGAAATGACTTCTTTAGATATTTTGAGAATGTCCACGATCTCTTGAAAGGCAAGGGAATGGGTGTAATAAAGGATTTTACAGCTAAGAGTGGTATGGCTTCCCTCAGCCTCCCCTCTACAGAATGAGGAAACCTTGAGTCTCTGTTACTTACCTCGGTGTAGAATGTGAAGCATTGCTTTGTAGGAAATAGAGTCAGAAGCTCAAAGATCAATGAAAATACCTGTAATAGATGAGGCTCTATATCCACACACACACACACACACACACACACACACACACACACACACACAC
>JADRCD010105684.1:1890-13258 GCA_019843815.1 Montemys delectorum | reverse complement strand
ACACACACATAAAGACAAACACACACACAGGCACTCAGGCACACACATAAAGGCACACACACACAGACACACAGACACACACAATACAAGGACACACAAACACAGACACAGACATATACACAATGACGCACACAGACGTAGTCTAATACACAGATATACAACACTATAATTTCTTAATCAATTGTTTTAAGAAAAAGATAGTCTTGATTAGTGGGTTAAATTAGATATAAAAAGAATATGAATAAGAATTATTTCTACTATTACTTAGGAAAGTTGTCTGTTGAAGTTAACTCTAAACCATGTTTTCTCAAGTTTTCAGAGGGGTAGAAAGAGGGGCTTCATGCTTTAAGTCATAGAAGCACGCCTCAGAAGGGCCAAAGGTGGGAAGCCATGTGCCCAATATGTACTCACCAACCCCATAGAGAAACTGGGTGGCAGAGTGTGTTGACAAACAAACAAACACCCTGTTGGGTCCCCTGTTGGGCTTCCAGACGTTTCTCACTTCCCTTTCCTAGTCTCAGGCTCACTTACCTTTTACTGATGATTTTTTTCTTTTCCTTTTGCTTTTTGAGTATTTTATTATTCCAAGCAAGTATTTGCCAACTATGTATTACTTAATTGATTGGTGGCCCAATGTTTAAAGAATTCAGTTTAGGACCAAAAACACATCTGGCAAAGACTGGCTTTGCTCAGCAGGTGCGAGCTGTTCATTTTTGTTTTGTTTTAGTTTGATTTGGCTTTTAATATGAATTTGGATTATTTGGAGCAGAGCCTGCATGCGTGCTTGTCCAACCACAGCTCTCCTTGACCTCCTTAACCCTGTGCTTCCCCAAGTACCATGTACAGCTGTCTGTTTTATTTACTTCTGTCATCTTCCAGGCCCCAGCACCCTTTAGAAATTTCAACTCACTAGGTAGGCTATTGTTGCATCCTCCTCGTAACTTAATGTTTTAGGGGTTATCAAATAAATTTTCAAATCGTAAGCTGTGAATAAATATCCCCTATCTTGGGATGGAAGTTTGGATATTTGTGGGGTTTTTTTTTTTTGTGCCTTGTTTGTCATCTATAATCTAGGTGCTGAGAATGTGAACCATCCACTGCCCACCTTGCCCCTTCATTCCCCTCACTTCTTCTCTCCCTACCATATGTATCTGCAACAGTTCCTGCCGCATAAGTAGGGCCTCAACATAGGATGTTTTATACATTGTCCTTGGTGATACTTATTCCACAGACTTTATTGTTTACAAAAGCTTTTGAGTTTAGCATTTAGAAAAATAGAGGCGTAGATACGGAAAGTCTCCATAATTTCCAGTGGCCATATAAGCACAGCCTTTCTTACTGTCAAAGTTCTGCATTGGGGTGGCATCTTTGTCCCAGTCAGTGAGGGTACGTTGCTCCATGGATATCACTGCGAAACTCTGGATCACAGGAGGGTGGTGGACATTCTGTTGGTTTTAAACAAATATTCAGTGTCATGTATCTGCCGTATTTGCATCATATGGAGTAATTTCACAGTGCTTAAAGTCTTCTATGCTCTACTGAGTCATCTCTTACTAACCTCAGTCCTAGCCAGCCACAGATTCTTGTACTATCTCCAGCAGTTCATTTTTCTCCAAACGTCATGATAAGCTGCTACGGTATCCAGCCTTGACACGTTCTCTCCTTTCATTCAGTAATCAATGTGCACTGAAGTTTTCTTCCTGTTTCCCCAGCTCACTTCTTTTACCTTAAGGATATATTCCTTTCTGTGCCACAGTTCGCCCACACTCATTTATCAAAAGGCGGTTTGGATCTGAGGTTTGGCAGTTATGAACAAAACACTAACTATTGGTGAGCAGGTTGTTGCTTAGATGTAAGTTTTTCAACTCACTTGGGTAACCAGTCAGGAGCTAGGCCATTAAGCAAGCATGTGTTTAGTTTTGTAGCTGTATCGCTCTGGGCTCCCGTCATCAGTGAAAGGGAATTTCTGCTGCTCCATATCTTCCGTAGCAATCATGTTCTGGGTTCTGGATGTTAGGCGTGTATTGAAAACTCATCCTTATTTCAGTTTGCAACATTAAACGGCAGATATTGACCGTCTCCTGTGCTCTCATCACGTCTGTACATCTTTGGCAGGCTCTTCAGTTCTTTTAGGATTTTAAGATTTACTTCTTTGGTTGAACTTCACATTTCTTCTTTTTTATATCAGTTGTTTCTCAGATGTCATCTACCAATATTTTCTTTTAGTATCTAACCTCCCTTACTTTTGAAAGTGGTAGTTGCTACTTTTAATGAAGTTTAGCTTACTGCTTATTCCTTTTACACGTTTAGTGACTATGAACAAAAGGTCACCATCAAATGCAAGTTTTGTCTGGGTTTTTCTCCTGTGCTATTTTCTGGGAGTTTTTATCAGTATTATCACCTTGCTATTAGTGAATTTTGTGGAAGGTATAATGTTTAACTGTTTCCTCATGGTAAAGAGGCTTTGTTCCATTATATTGGTTTTGCTTATTTGCCAAAGATCAGTTGCATGTATTCCATGCATCTGTTTCAGGCACTTATATCTTGTTCTCTTTCTCACACTCTACTGTCTTGAATACTGCAGCTCTCCAGGCTAGTGAGTCTTGAAGTCAGGGAATGTAGATCCTTCAAATTTGTTCCTCTTTAATGCTGTATTGGCTGCTCTGAGTCTTCTGCCTCATCGTGTGCATTTTCAAATAAGCTGATTTAGATGATATTGAATCTATGTATTAAATTTGTAGAATATATACTATTCTTAGTGAACATGCAGTATTTCTCAATACTTTTAGTTATATCATTTGATGGTTATAATTTTCCTTATATGGATTTGTTTATACTTTGTTAATTTACACTTAAGTGTAAATTTTATCTTTGGACTGTCATTTGAAATGATCATAAGGGTTAACCTTAATTGTTAATTTCATTGGATTTGTAATCAATTAAGAGTCATGCCTCTAATATGTCTGTCTGGACATTCCTAGGAACAATTAAGTGAGACTATAGTTTTCTTTCATGCTAAATGAAATAGTGTTGCTGTAATATTTTGAATAGTACCTGGCACATATTAAAAGATCACCATTATTATATTCAAAATATTATATTTATTGTTCATTTTGAGGCAAAAAGTTATTATGTCTACCTTAATGTATTCACTATGCAGCCCAGACTAGCTCTGAGTGCGTGGGACTCCCGCCTCATCTCCCTAAGTACTGATATTATAGAATATGCTACTACAGTCAACTCAGACTTATTTTTTTTTTGGGGGGGGTCTGATTCTTAAGACTAATTCTTCTCTTATGCTAACCTACAACTGATAAGTCTGACGCAGAATAGTATAATTCCTAGGTTCTTTCTGGGACCCTTGAAACTGTGTGAAAGAGGATTAATCTCTTATGGTTAAAACACCAGAGACTGCTAAGAAGGCCCCAGGGCACAGAGTGATTTGGGTCCACAAGACCACAAATTCACCCAACATGATGTGTGCTTTTTTTTTCTTTGTTAAAATACCATTTTCCTTAGGACTGAATAGTTATAATGTTAAAATAAATAAATATCAGTGCTTAATCCATTGCAGAGTTATTTCTTGTATATGCTCCTCCTACACTGTGGTCACGTGACCTTCAAAATGTGACTTCAATAGGTTCACTTGGTACAATCTAGCCAGTTGATGAAGAGAAGAGAAAGTAAGTACATAAAAATCACATCCTTAATGTGTTTTATAAAAACCTCTGTTCATTCTGAGTAGTGGCTGAGTATGTAATCTAGAATCTAAAAAGTCTGGGAAATGCCATTTATCTCTATGCTCAAGGAAAGTAAACAGGTGTGGTAAGTTGCTGGTCAGTCCCTACGAAGTATGTTTCTATTTACTTAGACACGTATGGCAATGTATCTCACATGTAATGCGAAGCCCTGCTCTGCTCTGCAGTCTGCTGATAAGGTAGTTGGTTCTCTTGAGGAGCTGTGTATTTTAAAGCACCTTTGGCTTGAAGTTACACTGGGATGGATTGAGCAGACCTATAGAGTCTTGAGAGCATGCTGAGGAAGGGAGAAGACTCCTTTCTAAGATCTACAGGGAGTATACAAGATAGTCCTCTTTTAACTCTTGAGAGGTATTGTAAGACAGGTATGCACATAGCCAGAATGATCTCTAGTCAAATGACAAAGGAGTAACTTTCATTATAGCACTCCCCTTACCTCACTGGATTCATGTGTCTCTGTAGCTAGTGCTCGTAGCTGTTTCTGTTTTGCTCTGTTAGTGATTCTATCAGTTTTTTCATGGCTAGCTGTTGCTAACAAGTACCTGAAAGGAAGAGTAGAAACCTGTCAATTACTGAGGTAGCTTCAAGTATCATAAACTCAGTCTCCTACCCCCACTGAAAAGATCTTCCGAAATGCAATCTGGGCAATTTTTTTTCATTATAATTAAGTCAAAGAGTCTGATTTCCCACCTAAGGACACAAAAGAGGTACAAATTAGAAAGAGTAAAAACTATTTTTTATAGAAATAGAAAGCAGTCTGGATATCCCCCAATGACAGATAACATTGGCATGAGTGGAAAGGAGAAACAAAACAACCAACCAAGTAAACAAAACAAGCAGGAGGCAAGGTACAGGCAGGTATCTCAGTGAGCACAGGGGACAAAACTGCAAAATAGTGGGAGAAAGGGGAGCCATTTACAAACATTTAGAAGAAATCAAGCTAGCAGTGTCTCTTTTCATCATGTCTTCTCAGGCATTTCACAGGATGTTCAAACCGAAAAGGCATCGATTTGAACTTTTTATCAGACAGCTTGAGCGTGATCAGCAGCCACGATCTGCTGAAAGGAGTCTGGGGGAAAAACAAGGAAGGGTGAGAAGATACTGGAACACTAGGGAGTTTGCCTGAAGAGCCATAAATTAGAATATAAAGTGTACAGCTGTTAATCTGGCCTTTCTGTTACTCTCTGCCTCCCCCAGTCCCTTACGGAGACTATGGAGCACTGAGGTGTCCCTCATGAGTACTAAAGGTAGCATTCTCTCAAAGATGAAGAACCTGTTTCTTTTTACAATATTTCAAGAGGCTGAGACTTTAAAGAACAAGGATTATATAGATTTGATCATGATTCTACCAGGCCATTAGCTGTCTGGTCATAATACTTACCAAGGTCACAGCAATGAAAAAGACAATGTAGAAAAACCAGCTGAGTACCCATGATGTTCTCAGCTGTCAGAAGCGATCAAAGACATTTCTTGCTTTGAAGTACTTATTTAATCATTCAGAGGCCTTTCTTTTGTCACTGTCCATAAGGAATGCAAAAGGTTCTTGGGAAGCATCTTAATGAATAGGTTTTTTAGAAGTAGTAGCTTAGTTGCTCTTATTTCACGCCGAGTCTGCACTTGAAGAACGTGTAATGGCTAGTGGTTTTTGAGAAGTCTTCTGTGTGTCAGGGTCAAGACTGTGGCATGAGAGGGGAACCTTCCAGCTGCAGCAGGATGGAGAAACACAAGAGTAATGTTCATCACAAGATCATCTTGGTTCATGGGAACAAAAATGGCCTCATCTTTTTCTAGAACCCAAAAGGAAGATTTGGGTATAGATTACCAACAGGCATTTGAACAATCTAGCTCCAGAATTTGCTCAGAATTATACACCAGTTATGGCATTACCTCTCAAACCAGAGTCCACAGGGCTCCCCAGTGTTCTGTGAAGAGAGTTTTAATGCTGTGCCCCCAGTGATAATCTTTATAGAGCTTATGGGTAATTGCTAGCTGGCTGCTTGCAAAAGTGTTTTGTTTAATTCAAAGTCCTTCTCTCTCTCTCTCTCTCTCTCTCTCTCTCTCTCTCTCTCTCTCTCTCTCTCTCTCTCTCTCTCTCCTCCTCCTCTTTCTCTCTCTCTCACACACACCTTCCAGCACTTTTCCCTCCCTGCAATGATTTCCTTTTCATCTTTATCAAGAAGCAGTTGCCCAAATATATGCCCATGAGTCGACTTATTAAAATCTTATTAATACGTTCGAATGTCCCTGAAAGATATTGGTCCCAAAGATATTGTTTTGCTATAGCTTTTGGTTTGGCATCAGGACAGTGCTGGTATTACAAATGATTTGGGAAGTGATCTCTTCTCGACGTTGCTGAAAGAGTTGCAGTGAAGCCAGGCTATGGAGTTTCCCAGTTGGGGGTTACCCATATTGCTTGGCATTTTGTCACAGTGCTTTGGTAGTACCTATGTGCTTCCAAATTGCTAGTCTGTTTCATCTGTGCTGGAGAATGGGTTGATAGAAAGTGACACTCTTTCTCTCCTCAGTTGGAATCTGTGGAGACAGTGACCTCCCATTCCTCAAAAAGATTAATCTGTCACTTTTTTTTTCCTTTTGTCTTCCTGATGAATTTGACTGTAGTTTAAAAACTTAGTCTTTTGATTTTTTCAAGAAAACAGCTTTAGGTGATTAGCCCTCTCTATTGTTTCCCTTTTAGTTCTTATCTCTTCTAGTCCTCCTCCTGCGTCCTTTAGCTTTATTTATTCTGCTATTCTAGGTTCTTATGTAGAAGCTGAGTGAAGTATTCAAGGCCTTTCTCATATCCTACTGAAGACATCCAATTCACTCCTCTCAGTAGCTGTTTTAGTAAGATTTTGTAGTCATAGTTCGTATTTTCATTTAAATTATTACCTAAATTACCCTTTGAATCTTGGATTAAAGAATACTCTTATTTCGGTTCTAAATACTAGGTAATTTTGTAGGTCTTGTATTGATTTTAGATTTTTAATTTATTTCCCTTATGGTTATAAAAATGCACTGTTTTGATCTATATTTTTTCTGAAATTATCAAGACATGTGCCTTGGGATCCTAATATGGTCTATCTTGGTATATTTGGTGGGTGGACTGTAAGAGAATGTATGTATTGTTTGAAACTATTGCCAAGTGGGTTATCCATGTTATCCTCTGGAACAATACTCTGTAAGGATTTTGAATGTCCTCAAATTGAAGTAAGGCAAGATGTATGGTTATAGCTACATAAATGCCTAATCTTTGGGTAAGAGGTGAAAAGCTTAAAACTGATCAGTTTTCCCCAAATAGATATATTTAACGTCCTGCAGTAGAATGTCTAGATCTGTCACTAGTTTCTCCTTTTTCATCCAGATGTTTGGCAACAGTAACTATGGCAAGAGTTTTAAATACCAGGTACTGTGTTTGGTAAATGTGTATTGAATTAAAAATAAATTTTGTTTATAAATGCAGAAAACATCGTGTTTTTGTCCAAGCAATAAAATTAGTACTATTAACTTTAGAGAAAAAAGTTGCATTGAAAGTGATTTCCATAAATGTAATAATCATCTTACTATATCCATAAGCTCATTATTAAAGATTTAAAAATGTAATAGCTTTGAAATTAGGGAAGGGAGCAAGGGAGTGCCTCTGCCTTTTTCAAGGTGTTATTCTCCAAGGAGTACATGACTAACAGAGAAGGTATGTGACTCTTGGGGCATCCCAGCAGGTCCAGTGAATGAGCAAATTCTTAGTGGCCTTATGACATCACCAGGGAGCATGACTTGGGTCAAGAGCTTGGCAGGAGGCTTGGGGAACAGTAGAATCAACAGTGATCATGACTGGCAACCCAACATACTGGCTACCATAAAACCAAAGAGAGAACTGATTGTACTTCATGCACAGCGGCAGGTTTAACAGAAAATTAGACATGTTTATAGACTCAGATTTACAGCACGCCTTGTAAACACCTTATTACTTAGAATCCAGTCTGCTGTCCTAGAAACTAAGAATGTGACTTTGTTGAGCAGGAGGATTTGTTGACATAAATGTCTTGACTAAGTTTGCCATTGTGGTTAACCAAAACGCATTTACTCCTGGGAAAGTAAACATAGCAAACAAAGTACCTCTTATACTACAATACAGTACGTTTCAAATTGACCAAACTTAATGCTATGGCATAAATATGCTTAATGTTTATGGAATTTTTTAGAAGCCTTTTGCCATGTTGGGCTTACCATCCTCTGTAAGTCTTACTGAATGGGAATGTGTTTTCAGAATCGCATGTGCTTAACAGCTTCATCAGAAATATTCAGAAAACCCTTCATGAATACCGGAGCTGACCACACAGTAAATCAAAGTGGGTCATGGTCTCAGACATTAATGTGGATAAATCAGCTCTGCACCATGTAATAGCAGCACACTGAAATGGTTACCAACAATTAAAATTAGAGAACTAATGGAAAATAATGTTGAATAAATATTATGAAACCACATGAAAATATGCTCAAGGAAAGCAGAGGATCTGGCTGAAACCCACAGAGCTGAGAAAATTTCTAGGGAAGAATGAAAATTCAGATATACAGCCTAATGCTTAAAAATTCATTCACTTAACTGTAGGTAAAGGTCCTTGTTGGGAGTAAGTTTTGTTTTAAGGCATGGGTGGGTGAATGGGTGGGTGGGTGGTGGTGGTAGTGGAGGATGTAAATCAAACCAGCTCATGACCACTCCTATTCTCTTTGGCTTCCAGTGGATCCTCCACTGATTTCAAAAAATGCAGTTAGAGGGACATTTGTCTTGTTAGACATAAATGAACACCCGTTACTGCCTAGTTTGAATATAAAGTAACCAACCCCACCCCGTGCAGCTTATATTAATATAAGCCACAGAAGTTATGAAGAAGAGGATTTCTTCGTGATGGGTGGAATAAAGAGCAAACAAATATTGAGACATTGATTTACCAGAGGCCACAAACCAGGCCCTATAAATGACAAGAACCTGGAAGTCTCTCTAACAGAGCTGTGTGGCTGACACCATGTGCCAAAGCAAAGGAAAATGACCACACGAAGCAATACAAACAATTTTACAAGTTCATAATACGGGAGATGTGGTTCTGGAGTGGCAAATTGGATGATGATTTAGAGGATTAGTTGATTAAGATCCACACATCTCCCCAGGGTCAAGGCAGTTAGGGACGACATGACATGAATGGAGCAAGAAGTTTCTAAGTGAGAGATTTGATGCTTGCAGTCCAATATAGGAATTGCTGCTTACTGTTCTTGGGCACAATAGTGTTCTAGGAGGACAAACTAAAGTAAGTCCAAAATGGAGCAATTAGAACCACCAATTAGATCTACACATTCTTATATTATGAGAAAAATGACAATTAAATAAATAAATAAATAAATGTAAGTTTGTAAAAACATGTTTTCAGAGGAGTATGATTGATTTTAAATGCTTTTGTGGAACAGGGACTATTGTGGTTAACTTTTAGAATCAACAAAGAGAGTTTATAAGGAAATCATGAAAAGATAAAAAAAAAGTCAACAGTTTAGCTTCTTCTCCTCATAAAGATGGCCTTTGGGAGATTGGGCATCATGAGTAAGGCTGAGAGTCTGACCTGTGAGCACAACGGCAGGTCTGTGGATGAGGATGGAGCCCTGCGTGGGAAGTTCTATTGTTGTGAGTGATTTTCAGATCTTTGACCCTTCCAAAGAAATGGACAGTGCAATGCATGAGGACTGTAGCTCTTACCCCTGCCTAGCTGCCTAGACAGATTCTACTTTACAAATGGTCTTTTACTAGATATTTGACTATGTAAGAGGTATGTACTATTAAAATATTATAAATCAATAAAGAATGATGTCTGAAGTCGATGTTGATGGGATTGTATGATTCTAACCATATGGCAGAATCTGTTTTTCAAAGCATCACCCATTATGTTGTTACGAGGCTGGAGTAGCTCTGCCTGATGAATTTCTGGGACTCAGAAGGCCTAGCCTAAAGGGAGAGAAGTGAATAGGAGAGTAACTACAGTCTGTGATTTGGATAAGACAGATTCATCAGTGGGGAGATTGGGAAGGGCAGCATCTAAATCAATTAGTCAAACAGCTACAAACTCAGAAAATGAAAAAGCTGCAGACTTGGTGTCTGAGACACTGGAATGATTTCTAGGAGTAGATGCTCTTTATATTATAGTTATTTTGAAAGAGGAAACACCCCTGGTCACCAACAACTTATTAAATTCTGATACTTCTTAAAATTAGATTTCATTTTCAGTGCGAATGCTAATTTTTTGAGTTACTTGCAGAAAACACAAGTCTCCAAGGACCAAAAGGGAAGGTTGGCTTTGGTTTTCAGGTTCTCTGAGGACCAAGAAGAAGGATGGTTTCAGTTTTTAGGTACCTTAGCATTTTAAAAGCTCTGGGATGATTCCAGAGGGAACACATCCTTCTTCAGCCAGAATAGCAGTTGATAATTTCAGTGTTTTCCCAGACATGATCTCACTGTTGCCTCTCGACAATGACTAACAATGAGACGAGGACATCCATTTTCATCTTATTTCCCAGGTGGGAGAACTGAAGATTAGAAATATTTAGTGATGAGCCCAAATCACACAGTGTCTCACTGGGGGTAATAGGATGAGTTCCGTGCTTTGATCTCAAGTTTCAAACTCCTTTGTGATATCTTCAGTATGTGCTTCCTTCGTGTGTGTGTGTGTGTGTGTGTGTGTGTGTGTGTGTGTGTGTCTATAATGAGTGTCAGAGTTCCCTTAAGTTGTGTGCTCTTTGTTAGGCTTTCTGTGTCTCTGAACAGTGAACTGCATTTCGACAGAGCCAAAGCTTTGAATGTATCAGTGAGCAAAAATCTCCAACTTAGACTCAAATAGGAATGGCCCTATTAAAAACCAACAGTCCTCCGGAAACAAACATGTCATTAAAAATTATCTCAACCCAGTGACTCAGCAAACTGTGCTGTGATAGCTTGTGGGGACTGCTTTTTGTTTTTGTTTTTGTTTCCTTAAGTATCTATGGTGAGAGAAGCATAGGAGAGGAACAACAGGCTTTGGTGCCGTCCTTTGAGGCACTTCTCTAGAATGTCTGCTCTCTTGCTGCGTAGCTGATGTGTGACTTGTCCTGACAAAACACATTGGATTCTATTTCTAACAGCAAAGGTAAAGGGTACAATAAAAAGCAAAGTTTATCCCAAATGGTCTCCTTAAAGTGGGTCAATTTTCCTTTTATTTTATGTGTGTGCGTCTGTGTGCTCATGTGTGTGTGCATGTGTGTGTGCATGTGTACACGTTGTGTGTATGGGGGGGGGCACGTGTGTATTTGCATACATACAGAGTCAGGAGAACAATTTCTAATGTCATTCCTTAGGGTTTTCTACTTTTCCTTTCCTTTATTCTTTCTTCCTTTAATTTTTTTCCCTTAAGGCATGGTCTCTCTGCGACCTGGAATTTCCAAGTAGGTTAGACAGGGTGTAGACAAAAAATCTTATATCAAGAGCCAATGATCAACAACAAAGTTAACTGTGCTTCAAAGACCTAGTCTTGCTTTTTTCCTCTCTCTCTCTCTCTCTCTCTCTCTCTCTCTCTCTCTCTCTCTCTCTCTCTCTCTCT
>JADRCD010105683.1:7663-22417 GCA_019843815.1 Montemys delectorum | reverse complement strand
GTGTGTGCATGTGTGTGTGTGTGTGTGTGTGTGTGTGTGTGAGAGAGAGAGAGAGAGAGAGAGAGAGAGAGAGAGAGAGAGAGAGAGAGAGTGCAGCAGTCAGCAGCAGAGCATTCAAGACTCTGGCTGGACCAGAGCAGGCCAGAGCATGCTCAGTGCTGGGGGGGAGGGGGGACAGGGGGCGGAAGGAGGAGGCTGCACCGGTCCAGAGGAGATGGCTGCTACTTTAGACCCAGTGTGTTTTAGATGGCCTCAGATGTACCTCCGCCACTGAGCTGCCAGATTTTTCTTTTCTCTTTTGTAAGGACTGTAAAAGTCTGATGCCATTTTTGAGAAATACATTCAGATCCTGCACTTCCTTGTGTTGTGTCTGCCATTATTTCTTCGCCAACACCTGTTGACCTGTACCAGGATCCTGTTCTCCCTGGGGTTGAGGGAGGCCCAGACTGGCTGGCCTGTGACAGACAACCAGTTAGGAGACAAGAGTTAAGAGTTCCAAATCACTTTCAAGCCAGGACTTTCTTTATAGTATGTCTTTTTTGTTCTGGGGTAGAGGATCAGATAGCTACCAAGGAATAAGACATAGGAGGATGGGAAACTGAAGCCAGTTAAACATGCTCATCAATGTGTTCCCATTTATATCTGGGTGTTTACTTCAAGGACTTACCAGTGTTATTGATGGTGCCTTTAACTCTTTATTTGAAGTTGTTGCCTCATTTACATTAGAACTCATATGTGGAAACTTGTATAAAAGAATCATGCATGTAGAATGATTTTTAACTTACTCCCATTGTATTTACTCTTCCCTTTAAAAATGGACATCAAAAGGAAGTCCTTGGCTGACCCACTCTAGCCCAGCTCTACCTGAATGATAGGTTCCCTGATAAGAGAGAGATTTTTAAAGCCACTGAAGAAAAACAAACAATATTTTCACCCAAATGCAATTAAATGAGCTGCAGAGGGAGCATTTTTGGAAAGGAGGTGAGCAGACATATGAAGCATCTCTACAAGGACAAATATTTATGGATTTGTCTATTGATGGGAAACTCTAGTTCCTGAGTACACTCTGGCCTGTGTGGTCTCCAAATCCTTCCTATGAATTCACATTGCTGGGCAAGAAATCATTAAGCATTATACCCAGAGCAGCTGTTGCCTGAAGACCTCTCATGGTGTTCTGTAGAAAAGGTCTCACACTGTGCAGATAGAGGAAATTCATATTAAGTGAGAGTTTCAATCAGGGGAAACAAATATTTCTGCCAAAGGTCTTTAAACTCTGCCTAACATCACTGTTGCAGACAAAATCAATAGGTTACATCCAAAATGAGATCACAGCCATCAAAGAGACTCAGCCCCAGGGTCAGAAAACAGAATATTATTATCTAGCAACCTCTGGGGTCTCAGCAGACTCTGAAGCTCATGTGCATGCTCCTTACTCCTGCAGTTTCCTAGATCTGATCGCAGCCTCATAGCCACATGTGTGAGCCATCCTGGAGACGGAAGCTGGCCACACTAATCCCACCACCACTGTGTTAACGCCATGACTTTCTGTGTAGCAAAACTCTGCCTATGCCCAAGATTGTTAATCCAGACCCATAGATGATTCTCAAGATCTCCCTACCTGGTTCTGCTTGGATAGTGTAAACTGAAGTTCCCCACTCTCCACAAAAAAGTTACATCTCTGTTAAACTTCCCACAAGGCTGAGTGACTGACCAGAACTTATCTCAATGTAGAGAGCTAGAAAATTTTCAATTCACAGTCAAATTATCTTGAGTTAGCTTAGCCTCATAAATACTAGCTGTTGCCTAACTGAGTGTGACTTAACATCTTTGTAACTGATAGGTAAATCCTTCTGGAATGTACAAATGAGACCCCTGGCTTCCACCTACCCAAGGGATAAGAATATCATCAGATATCCCTAATCTCTAAAACAGAGATTTGCCAACTTTACTGTGGGTTATCTGCTTGAGGATTCTACCGGAGTATATTAAATGTGCCTTGATAATGAAATCTTTGGGCTACTATTATAACACTTCATAAAACTTACTATTTTGGAACATCGTATTGAAGTAACTTGGGTCTCTGTCTCCAGACCATAGTCACTGACATTTAGCTCTGTAATAAACTATCTCTTGTTCCTTTTTAGAAGAATGTTATGTTTCTTACATCGACAGTAGTTTTGTGGAAGATGCCAGCTCTACCTGGGGCTAATCCCAAATAACTGATCTTTTTCTGTGTTAGCAGCCTGAGGCAGTAGGCAAAACATGTGAAAACAGATCAGAGACGAGCCAAGAAAGAAATTTGGCCTGAAATACAATGTGCTTTGCCTTAGTAACCACCTTATCTTGATATTACTGATGGCTGTCCCAGCATTCTGTGTTTCCTAAATATCCTGCACCATTCACTCCAAGTGAAGAGGAAACCATTGAATACACAATGCAATTTGTATACATTCAAATGCTTTGGGAGTGTGTTACTCATGTGTTGGATCTTCAGATTCCTGTAACTGTGACTCTGATATAAACAAATCTTGTATCTTATTCTATTCCACTTCATCACAATTCATGAAGAACACAGCCTTTGAGTCTGTGGTAGCATAGAGTCTCCCATCTTCATGGTGGTGCTAATGAAATTGCTTGAGAGAGTAGCAAGCCATTCTGAATAGCCCAGATCACAGTCTGATGCCTAATCATTCTTTCTCTCTGTGATACTCAGCTGGGGGGTTTTTCTGCTCTACCTTCATCTTGCCTACTTCAAAGGCTTCCAAGCTTAGCCTTGTTAAAACACTGTCAAAGAATGAACAGTGGAAAATGGCATGTGCTTATGCTGCCTTCCAGATCCAAGGCAAAGCTGAACATACTCCCTTGTCTCTGCCAAGCCTTTTCATGCCCCAGTGCAGCCTACAGCTTGGGCAGCCCAGACAGATCTGGCTTATAAGTTAGAAAATAATGTGCTCATCATTATAGTCTGGCAGAAGTCATTTTCCAAGGTGTTTTTAAAATAATTTCATGTTACTCAACAATGGGAAATATAATGTTTATATTCTTAAAGGGCCTTAAATTTATTTTATGAACTAGTCTGTTTCTACTTCTAAAATTACCTTTATGGTACTCAAGGTCGAATGATGGTGTTTATTTCCAAGATAAAGTGAAGAAGCAAAAACCCAGACTTGACTTTTCATCAGTGCACCATTTATTAAAAAATAAAATAAAATAAAGAAAGATCAAAGTGGTTTAAACACTCCTCGATGTGTCCTGTTCATAATTATGTTCATATGTATGGTTTGTATATATCCTATGCCTTTGAATATCTACAGTAAATAGATCATAGGCATTTGAGAGCTTCAAGTTTTGCTGGTTGACCTTTGTCATTGAAAAGCCAAAGTGGAATCACCATGACAACCACTGAAAAAAGAGCTTTATTACAGAAAACAATATCTGATTCAATCAGCCAGGTGGTTCACCAAGTTTTTCTGTTCAGGCTATTGATAACAAACACTAATTTCCCGACTTTACCTACAAGAAGTCTTCCTGAGTAGAGCCACAATAAGAAGCAATGCAAAGAAAGAGCTCCTGGCTATCATTCAAAAATAGGGGGAAATGTCAGGCACAGTGATGCATACCCATAATCTCAGCACTTGGGCAATGGCAGGCAGGTAGATCAAGAATTCGAGATGAACCTCCACTGTAAAGCAAATTTGAAGCCAGACTCAACTATATGAAACTCTGCCGTTAAGAAACATTAGAAGGAAGGAAAAGAAAACAGAAGGAACTAAAGCTGAAGAAATGTGCACATAGAGTTCACTGAAATATTTGTTCCCTAAATATATTTTTTGAATGAAAAGAACAACAAATAAGATGAGGAGGGGCAGAGACCTGGGGAACCCAAAAGGCAACAAGCTATCTGGTGGTTTAATATAGGAAAGGGGATATTTTTCTTGAGAACATTTCTTTCCCCAATTTTTTTGAGGTTGAAAGACATATATGGTGAAACAAAGACATTACCAAGTCAACAAGGAATTCAAATCTAATCAGATTTAGAAAAAGCAAATGATATTTCTGGAATGGGAAAATGGGAAAATTCAGTTTTACAGAGTATATCTGGAGAACATTATTTACTTCTCTCTGGAACACTGGTAGCAAGCAGGTAATGAAATTTTTATTGCAAAATTTACCACAAATTGGCTTTGTTCCCTACATCAACTTTTACTTTAGCTGTACTATGCCCCTTTGCTAAGGCAAGTTGTTTAGCTTTCTGTCTTACATCCCCCTAGGTCTTTGTCCTCCTCTAGACTAATACTTCTTTGAACCCACTCCCCTGCCTCACTCTTATTCACCAAGCATCTTCAAATGAACTATGGAATCTGTGCTAGCTTTCTGACTTACCCTAACCCTAATTCTTCCTTTTGAGATGTTGGCATCTCACAGAGAGAATTCCAGGACAGCCAGGGCTATACAGAGAAACCTTGTCTCAAAAAAAAAAAATGGAAAGTTTGAGGTTGTATTTATAAAAAACCAAAGGAAAGACAGGTAAAGGCAAAGCTGAATCAGAGAAGAGAATGGTGACTGCTAGATAGCATGCACATCTGAGCCAGTCCCACAACACTCAGAGGAAGCTCTGCCACAGGCCGACCAGTCCGGGCCTCCCTCAACCTGTGGGGAAACAGGGTCCTAGTCAGGTAAGACAAGGCGTTGGTGAAGAAGTGATAAACAGAAACAAACACAAGGGAGTGCTGTAACTGAATGCAATTTGTACAAAGTAGAAATCAGGCTTATATGGTATACAGAAAACAGGGCATATTACAGAAATCAGGTAGACAGGAGATGGCTACATCAAGGTCAGTGAGAACAAGCTGCCAAGTGCAAGGCAGAGGAGCAGTGATATCCTTCTTCTTGGGCTGGGTTGTCCTGGCAGCCCCAAGGTAAATTCTCAGGGTCTGTCTGAGGCAAATAGCTGAAGGTCATATTCTATCATTCCTTGGCTGTAACATAAATAATTAGTGGGGGAAGCCCTATAACTTCTAACTTCTCACTGGCAGTAAAACAATTTTTCTTTGTGTAAGACTTCTCTGGTAACAAGTGCCTAACTGCTAGCTCTAACTCTTGAGACACCTTGTCTGGTAAGACAGCTTCTTATTAAAAATTCCCCGCTAATTACAGCTAGGGAATCTATTAGGATTACTGAAACACTGTGAAGGCCAGGAAACAATGTCCAATCTCAGTTTTAGCTATAAGGAAATATTTCTTAGGGCACCTTTATGCCTGAATAAAGAAAACACGCAGATCTCTCCACAGACTTAGCAGAGATCAATCTAGAACATGACCAAGTTAGGAGATGCCCACAACTGATTGAAATCCCCAGGAGACTAACTCCCTTTGGAGTTATAATTCCTCTTATCCATGATCAGGTTTTAACCCTGATACTGTAGACCCACTATGGTAGACAAGTGTGTGCAGCAAAGCTCCATTCCCAGGTGCTCTGAAACTCTCAGGATCAGAGGGGAGGAGGACCCAGCATCTGTCCCAACACCGGGAGTAACTGGGACCAGCGGGACCAGGCACACAGGAACTCTGCCAGCAGAGTGGCTCATGTTCCTTCCAGTCTCTTTGGGCTGGTGTCCTGAGCAGACCTTGGGCCCAGGTTCCACAGCCAGTCCCGCAAAACCCAGAGGAAGCTCCCAGGTGCTCTAACAAGCCCAGGGTCACAGGATTCCAGAATCACAGGGTCACAGAGACTGCCTGACTCTGAGGAGTTCTGATACAACCAGGATGACAGGAAGGACTGACTCCAGTCAGAATTAGCAAGGGCAGGTAGCACTAGAGATAACCAGATGGCGGGGGGGGGGGGGGGCAAGTGTAAGAAAATAAACAACACAAACCAAGGTCACTTGGCATCATCAGAACCCAATTCTCCCACCATAACAAGTCCTGGACACACCATCACACTGGAAACACAAGATTCAGATCTAAAATCACTTCTCATGATGATGATACAGGACTTTAAGAAAGACATAAATAGCACCCTCAAAGAAATACAGGAGAACACAGGTAAAGAGCTAGAAGCTCTTAAAGAGGAAACATAAAAATTCCTTAAAGAACTACAGGAAAACACAATCAAACAGGTGAAGGAAATGAGCAAAACCACCCAGAATCTAAAAATGGAAATAGAAACAATAAAGAAATCAGAAAGAGAAACAACCCTGGAGATACAAAACCTAGGAAAGAAATCAGGAGTCATAGATGCAAGTATCACTAACAGAATACAAGAGATAGAAGAAAGAATCTCAGGGGCAGAAGACACCATAGAAAACATTGACACAACAGTCAAAGAAAATGCAAAAAGCAAAAAGATCCTAACCCAAAACATCCAGAAAATCCAGGACACAATGAGAAGACCAAACCTAAGGATAATAGGTATAGAAGAGAGTGAAGACTCCCAATGTAATGGGCCAGTAAATATTTTTAACAAAATTGTAGAAGAAAACTTCCCTGACCTAAAGGAAGAGATGCCCATGAACATACAAGAAGCCTACAGAACTCCAAATAGACTGGACCAGAAAAGAAATTCCTCCTGTCACATAACAATAAAAACACCAAATGCACTAAACAAAGAAAGAATTTTAAAAGCATTAAGGGAAAAAAGGCAAGTAACATATAAAGGCAGACCTATCAGAATTACGGCAGACTTCTCACCAGAGACTATGAAAGCTGGAAGATCCTGGGCAGATGTCATATATACCCTACAAGAACACAAATGTCAGCCCAGGCTACTATATCCAGCAAAACTCTCAATTACCATAGATGGAGAAAACAAGATATTCTATAACAAAACAAAATTTACACAATATCTTTCCACAAATCCAGCCCTACAAAGGATAATAGATGGAAAACATCAACATAAGGAGTAAAACTACACTCTAGAAGAAGCAAGAAAGTAATCTTTCAACAAATCCACACAAATCTAATTCCACCTCTTACAACAAAAACAACGGGAAGTGACAATTACCTTTTCTTAATATCTTAATATGAAAATTAATATTACCAACATATCCTAATCAATTGAAATCCAAAAATATGAGGAATTAGAAATTTGTTGATTGTCATGCAATGGTCTCTCTAATTTGGTAATTGGAGAAATAGGTCAAATTTGTACAATCTATATATACTTTCAGCTTGTTTGTGACAGTGTCTTGCTGTGTACAACATAAGGATCTTGAAATCTCACTTCTCCTATCTCAGCTTCTCTATTAGTAGTATTGTTTAGTTCATGTTTTTACACTACACTATGGTTTTCAGAACAGCTTATATATTTCAAAAGTATTTATATACTCAAGGGAGACATAGACAATTAACTTAGGAGGTGGCTTGTAGGAAAGAGAACAACAAAGAGTGAGACTCAATGCTTTGCTTGACTTTTGTAGCTCTTGTATCAAGTTTCAAGAAGAGGACTTTACAAGTTACTCTTTCTCTGAGATAAATGCTTTTCCAAATTATAACAGCCAATGAACCAGATTCTTACCCACACCTAATGTCTGTGCCACCCTCCAAGCAGAACCATTGTTCATTGAAACAGTTGAATGACTTTATGGATAGACTATCTTAATACACACACCATTTCTTAAATGAATGTAACCTGTTCTCTGTGGCCTAAGAATAAAGTCACTCACTCAAGTCAAAAAAAAAAAAAAAAAAAAAAAAAAAAAAAAAAAAAAAAAAAAAAAAGATGTTGGCATCTGATCTTGGGACAGAACCTTCTTCTCTGCCACGGTAAATCTGTAGATGCTTCACGATATTGTCCGATGATGCCCAGCACTCTGGTAAAGTATCTTCATTCAGGATTTTGACTACCCAACCTTCATGTTCAGCTGACAATAGAACTCAATCTGTCTACCAATCCATGACCCCTGATCTAAGCCAGCTTGGCCTCTGAGTTTCCTCTCCTCCCATTAACTGCATCTGAAGCTCAAACCTCTCAGTCAAATCCCACATTTTATCACCTGCATCTGCCAACCTTTGTGTCTCTTTCTTCATTCTTCTGCTCCAGTTCCAGCTCGAACCTCATTATGCTTTGCCTAGCCTAAAGGGAAAACTACTTCATTGATCTCTCTGCCTTCACCCACGCCTATCTATCCTACCCAGAGCTACAGATTAATCATCCCGAAGCACAGCTCCAATCTCCTTGTCCACCCCCAGTCATAAAGCTTGAAAATGCCTCACCATCTTTGAAATTAAGCACAAATCCTTCATCTTGCCACTCAAGTAACTTTCCAAATGAACTGCAGCACATCTATTCACATTTCCCCACCATATATTATCCAACTAAACCAACATGAAAGCAAAGAAATCAAGAGAGTTCCAGAACTGGAAAAAGTATAATAAAATCAAGAAGTGGACCAACAGCAAAAAAGGACTTTTCAAGACAGCCCCTGCCAATCGCATCTGTCTTTTCACAGCTCATTACTCTATAAATAGTAGATGCTCCATGCATTCTTGCTAGGCAGCTTGACTTTTCTGCATTTTAAGCCAGGATTTCACATTTGGACAAATCACAGCCAAAGAGCAGATGTTCCCTTTTGCCTTTTTAAATCAATGTGGCTTATTATTCTCTATTCTCTGTTAATATGCAGTGTTGCAAATACATTTCTCAAACTAAGACACATCTATATTTTTGATAGAGGAAAAAAATCAGCTTTCACCAAAGCTCTATGAATAATAGCAAGTCTTTTCCTTTCATCTTCCTGCTAACAATGCTTCCTTTCTGTCAATGAAATGTCTAGCGATTCAAACTGCTTAGTCATGCTTTAGCTATCCACACATCAATAAATGTGATGATAATATAAAAGTAATAGTTATAATAATCATTTTCCATAGTTGTAGAATTCTGTAGCATGCAAATTTTCATCACAGTCTTTGAGGTTTAAATTTTTAAATGACTATTTTGAAGTTAAGCAGAGGTTTTAGTGAAGAAGTTAGCAAACTCCCCCTGTGAAGGCTAAACTATTGTTTGGGGCTTTGCATGCCAGGTACACATTTTAGACTTTATTTTTATTACATGTGTATGGTTGCTTTGACTGCATTTATGTCTGTGTGTCCTGTGAATGCAGTGCTCTGGGAGGCAAGAAGATGACTGATGTTGGATACCCCGGAACTGGAATTGTAAGCTGCCATATTGTACTTTGAATAAAACTTGGGTCTCTAGAAGACCAGCCAGTGCTCTTAACTTCTGATCCATCTCTCCAGTCCATGCCATGTACCCTTTGCTGTAACCGTTCAATTCCACTCTGGTTTTCTACCACAAATCATGTATGATAGTGCTCATACATGCTATCGAAAGAAGTCAAACACATAGTAAAAGTATTTGTGTTTGCAGGATCACAGGAGTAGGAAAAAGAGTATGTGGGTCAGGGTTACACATTCCAGGTATAAGACAAGTTCCAGGCTGGGAAGATGACTCAGTGGTTAAAAAGCAAGCTGTTCTTGCAGAGGACCCAAGTAAGGTTTCCAGCACTCATATCAGATGCCTCACAGTTGCTGCCAATTTCAGTTCCAAAGGATCTGACATGCTATTCTGGACCTACTTTCCGTTACCCACACAAAGATAGCTACTTATACACATTATTAAAGATAACAAAACTTTTTTAAAAAAGAGGTGCAAGTTGTACGCATCCATTATAAACAGATCTGTAGTAGGCATGTTAATTAACTTATGATAATCATTACACAACGTGCAATGACATTAAGTCATCATGCACGCACACTTGTGAGTATACATCCCAAGGGATTTAAATTAGAATGTAAAATACTATCTTTACTCCCATAGCTATTACTATAGTATCCACACCTGCAGTCTTAGCCATTATGAATACCTCAAATTATACAATCCTTATCAATTCAATTTTTTAGAAAGAAAACTTTCAAAAGCACAGCCCACGCTAAGAGGATGCAGTGAGAATTCACCATCTGTGAACTAGAAAGTGTCCAAACACCAAATCTGTTAAGCCCTTGATCTTGACTTCTTTTCCTCTAATCCCATCAGAAATAAATTTCTGTTATTTAAACCTCACCAAACTTATGGCATTGTGTTATCTTCATGCAAATGGACCAAGACAAGTAATCTCCTTACTCTATAGGTGGTATTTCTGTGTCTCAAAAGTAGATATGGCTTGTTTCTGAAATCATACAAGGTTATCATGGTCAATAGTGAAACCAACTAGACCTTAATTAAACTTTGCTATGTTTCCTTCCTTTCTTACAATCTCCTTATTGACTGTAGCTTTGGCCCCAAGACCTGTAATCATTCACTTTACCAGATAAAACTACGGTCTTTGATTCATTCCTGCAAGAGCGCCAGTTATCCTGAGAGAAACTTCAGAGGAAACCAGATACTAGATGGTTCCATTAGCCTTTCACCCCAATATTCAGGCCGGATGACCAATTTGCACATTGGGACAGCTACGGACCTCCACCAGAGTTTCCTCTGGCTTTGCCCTGCCCAGGCATAGTTCACCATCTTTCAGGTCCTGGAGAGGTGGCTCAGCGGTTAAGAGACTTCCAGAGGTCCTACATTCAATTCCCAGCAACCACATTGTGCCTCAAAGCCATCTGTAATGGGATCTGATACCCTCTTCTGGTGTGCCTGAAGACAGCTTCAGTGTGCTCACATACATAAAATAAATAAATCTTTTCTAAGGAAGAAAAGAAGGAAGGAAGGAAGGAAGGAAGGAAGGAAGGAAGGAAGGAAGGAAGGAGAAAAGAAAGTAGAAAGACAGGAGAAATTTGGAAAAGGAAAATGGAGTAGGCAAGGAATATACGGGAAGTGACAAAAACAGACTGAGTTTCTATTGTTTGTAAAATGTCCCCAGTAGCTTGGGATCAGGATGATGCCCTTAGGGAAAGTACACAACCGATCCATGTCACAACCTCCTGAAAAGACAGACACGGAGCTTTGATGGTGCCTAGAAGTTCATTCATCCTCACAACAACCTCTGTGGAAATGTAAAGTGAGCTCTGATGGGAAGAGAAGTGAGATTGTCTTTTGGTCACCATCATATTCGAAGGCAGTGATGGTATCCAAAGAAGAAGAAAGAGGGCCTAACTCCAGAAACCCTCTGAACCCGAAGGATTCCTTCAAATGGTGCTGATTGTATTTCCCTTGATGAGATGCTATAGAATATCTGTAAAGATGCTTCACTCACTTGGGAAGGACACTGATCCTCGCCAAGAAAGACTGAAAAGCCACGAGACATGGTGCTAAGAAAGGACACTGACTCTACATAAAGGCATGGAGGTCACAGACAGAATCCACTACTTCAAACACATACTGTTTTTTGCTTAGGTAAATACCATGTACGGATATGAAATTATTCTTGTGGGGAGCCATACTGCCCCAGGACTTTCTCAGAGGTCCTGATGAAAAGACAATGGGAAATTCAGTTCTGTGTCCTTGTCCAGGAATGGATTTGGCAGGGTCTGTCCAGTGCAGGAGTCAGAGCCCCTGTGTCAAGGCTGTGGCTTCTGAGAACCTGACTCGTCCCCCTAAGCTGTGCCAATCCATCGTAAAGCAGCTGCATCTGAGGGATCCTGGCTTGTCTTTGCCAGTGTTTTCTGACTTAGTTCTCTGCTTACCTTTGCCACTTTCCCCTTGCAAGTAGTATATATGATGTTGCACTTCTAACCACACTCTCTAAGTCATCAGCTTACGAAAGACCTCCTTGTCCTGACTATTGCTTTTCTCTTCTTTATTTCTTATCTCCGGTCTTCCCGCTCGACACCTCGCGATGTTCAGGACCCTGACTCCTGCTGGGTTTGGTCATATTATAAAAATCAAAAACAGTCAGACCTTCAAGAACGTGAAGGTTACCCAGGTCTCCAGATTCTTCTTGCTCTGTTTCTGTCGTGGTACCTCTCCCTAACACACACTCCATACTGCTTGCCCTTGGGGCTGTAACTCTTTAAAGAATATGTCCCTAGAATTGTGGCTGACCAGCAATTGTCTAAGAAATACATTATTTTCCTTCTTAGAATTTAGCTGTTCCTTTCTGACATTTCTAGGGCTAGGAGAGAGTTCATCTTCCAAGAAACAGTTGGAAGATAGTTTTACAAAAACAGACCATGCTGTCACCTTTTGTGTGAGTATAAGGATTTACCCGCATATCGGTAGTAAGGTCAGATCAAGTCTTAGAGATATAAAGTTTTAAAGATCAGATAAGACAAAGGGACATCCTGTCACCGCGCCTGGTCTCTAGCAACTGCCAGAGCCACCAGACAGATAGCCACCCCCGCTGGGCCATGGCCGAGAGTGACTACGACACCATGATGGTGCTGCGCAAGAAGGGCCCCATGGCCACACAGGCCAAGTCTAAGCAGGCCATCTTAGCAGCTCAGCGACGAGGTGAAGATGTGGAGACATCCAAGAAATGGGCTGTTTGCCAGAACAAGCAGCATTCCATCACTAAAAACACAGCCAAGCTAGACCTGGAGACAGAGGATGAGCTGCTTCACAACAGGGTGACCCTGGAGGTGGGCAAGATGATCCAGCGGGGCCAGCAGAGCAAAGGCCTGACACAGAAGGACTGGGCCACCAAAATCAATGAGAAGCCTCAAGTCATCGCAGACTATGAAAGTGGAGTGGCCATTCTGAATAACCAGGTTTGGGACAAAATTGAGAGCACCATAGGCCTCAAGCTCCGGGGGAAGAACATCTGGAAACCTATGAGAAAGGGCCGAAGGCGAAATGAATGCAAAGCCTCGAAGCCAGTGGCTCCGGCTGAGCTCTCCTGGCTGGTTCCCCAGAACCACCAGCACTGCCGTGGGTCTCCTCCTCACATGGTATAAAGGAACACGGAGGTCAGGCCTGTGTGCCCCCTCAACCCATAACTGCTGTCAAACAAAGTAAAACCTTGCAAAGAAAAAAATAAATAAATAAAAATAAAGGTCAGATAAGGGTATCTAACCAACGAAAACCTTTGTGGCATCCAATGGCCTACTAACAGCAAGGCATTGGTATTCTGTAGAACTTGATAGTATTTTCATGGGGAAATAATCCAATGTGTTTTGAGACTCAGTAAGTGGCTTTGTGCATCAAGGTTTTGTGTATACTCTTGCATCCATCCAGGAATGGGGAGAACGGAAGAGTATGGTTCTTTTATCATATATGAGGAATTCTTTAATTGACACTGTGCTTACTTTACTTTGTGCCTGTCCCTCAAACCTGACTACCATCAACACATTAAAAAAAAAAAAAAAAAAAAAAAAAACTGGGATAGTTACTAACAGTTCCTCACCTTCTATTTGGGGCTGAGACTTTGTGACAGATAAGTTTCCCCATTTTAATTGTTCATATGTTCTGTTTCAAGAGTTGCATATTGAAACCTTATTTGCCTCCAATCAGACTTGGATTCTAAGTTGGATCCACAGCTCCACATCCTACCCTCAGCTGTCAAAAAAGACAGCCCAGATTTCACTTCTTGGTGCTGCTGTTCTTTATTCCCATTTTCCCTAAGATTTAACTGTTTTCTCCTTGTTGGTAGCTTACACTGGAACTTCTTTACCATCCCCCAATTTGAATTGTGTTTAGCCCTAAGGGCAGTCATCAGCTGTTCCAGGTAGACATCAGTAAACATTCAATAAATAAAAACAGAGATAAGCTTTCAGCTGTATTGTGTTCATGTTCTCCTGTCTGTTTGATAAGTTCTTGGTGATATCTGTGGGTAAAGGGGAAAATCTGAGATCAGTACTTATCCTAAGAGAATTTTAAGAGATTGCTGCAAAGTCAGCATCAGAGAATATTAGAATCTGTCCCTGGGGGTTTCATATACCAGCTGATCTACTGTGCAATAACCAACTCATATGTGTAGAATCCCTCTGCTCTCATCCCTAGGGCTACAGTACCCTAGATCCTGCAGCTTGTCCTTACTAAAGGATAAACACGTGCAGTCTCTGCACACTCATTCCTCATGCTGATGGCCGTTCTTCATACGGTCTCATCACTTCATGAGGGATAGCATGACAAGTTCTGTTTGCTAGAATTAACCATATTAAGGTAAGAATAGCCAGAATGTGGGAAGTAAGTAAATAATTATTGACTGAAGAAAGAGCAGTCAAGGAATGCAAATCTTTAAGTGACTTTTAGACTCTAAATCAAAATGACATCTTAAGGGGAGCTGGAGAAGGGACCCTGCTGGTCCTGTGATTTCTGGTGCTGACATTAGAAACTGTGCTATGCAGCTTGACAACTGCTGCTGTCTTTAGGGATCTCAATTGGAGATTTGCTTCAGTAGCTGTAATTTAAGAGTAAAGGCATTGGGAGTTGAAACAGAGCACTCCACAATCATATCAGCAAGGAGATTTCTGTCCCTGTGGCAGAAGCCTTGGGTATATGCCACAGTTTTTCTGCTCCCTGTCATCTTTTTGCAATTAGAGAGTACATCAAGTAGAAAGAAATGATCACCCACCAGCCATATCTGAAAATTACCAGCTCTGAGCCTCTGTTAGATTCTGAGCTCTGCACCCTGGAGAGGGAGTGGGCAATTCCAAGTACTGATTGAAGCTCGTTATTGCCAAAGTGATTCTGTAGTTCAATTTTATCCACCCCATTTCACAGATGGCCAAATTAAGGTCCAGTGAGGTTCACTAGCTGGCAAAGTCTCACAGCTACTGAACCAAACGCTTCAGAGCTTAGATCAAGGTTTGCCCTTTAAATACCAAGATATCTCTCTCTCTCTCTCTCTCTCTCTCTCTCTCTCTCTCTCTCTCTCT